>PVIC010018234.1:0-12965 GCA_004025085.1 Thryonomys swinderianus
AAAAAAAAAAAAAAAAAAAAGTCATCAAGAAAATAATGGAAGCCAGAATTCAAATTCATGCACCAGCCAGGTGTGGTGGGACATGCCTGTAATCCCAAAACTTGGTAGGCTGAGGCCAGAGAATTGCCTCAAGTTTGAGGTCATCCTGAGCTGTGTAGTATACACCCAGCTGTTCAAGGCTAGCCTAGACTGCATAATGAGACCCTGCCTCAAAAAAAAAAAAAGAAAAGAGAAAGAAAGAAAGAAAGAAAGAAAGAAAGAAAGAAAGAAAGAAAGAAAGAAAGAAAGAAAGAAAGAAAGAAAGAAAGAAAGGGAGAAAGGGAGAAAGGGAGAAAAGGAGAAGGAAAGAAGGAAGGGAAAGGAAGGAAGGAAGAGAGAAAGAAGAAAGAAAAGAAAAGAAAAATGCGGGCCAGAGGGTTAGCTCAGTGGTTCTGGCGCCTGCCTCGCAAGCACAAGGTCCTGAGTTCGATCCCCGGTAAGCACATATAATGCTGAGCATGGAGACACGCCCACCAACAATCAACGCCGCATACCACAATGCCAGACGTGGTGGCTCACGCCTGTAATCCCAGCAGGATTGCCTGGGCTACATAGTGAGCTCAGGGCCAGCCTGAACTACAAAGCGAGACCCTGTCTCAAAAAAAAAAAAAAAAATGCTCATTAACTGTGAGTAAATCAATGGTGGTATATTCTTACAGTGGAAGAGTATTAGTGCTCAGTAATACATGCTATAACATAAATGAGCTTTGAAAGCTCATTATGCTAAGTGAGAAAAGCAGGACACAAAAGCCTACCTGTACTATGATTCCATTTATATAAAATACTCAGAAAGAAAATCCACAGAGATATAAAGTAAGTCTGTGGTAGCCTGGTGCTAGCAGAGAGAAGCATAGGAACAGGTGGTGGCAGACAGGGTGGTACAAGTGTAATCCCACCCACTGGAGAGGCAGAGGTAGGAGGATCAAATGCTCCAAGTGGGACCCTGTCTCAAAATAAAAAAGAGCTGAGTAGTTCAGTGCTCCCTGGGTTCAATCCCAGTATTACAGGGAAAAATGTGTGTGTGTGTGTGTGTGTGTGTGTGTGTGTGTGTGCGCGCGCGCACCTGTAGTGTGA
Source organism: Thryonomys swinderianus (assembly GCA_004025085.1). Taxonomy (NCBI): domain Eukaryota; kingdom Metazoa; phylum Chordata; class Mammalia; order Rodentia; family Thryonomyidae; genus Thryonomys; species Thryonomys swinderianus. Next base: position 1,114 of record PVIC010018234.1, read on the forward strand.
TGCCCCATTAGCAAAAACCTCACCTGCTTCTAATACCATTCTCCCACAAAAGATAAGCCAGGCACAGCTGTGCATGGCTTCAATTCCAGCTATGGGCTGAGGCGGGAAGATCATATATTTGACTTGTTTTTGTTTTTGTTTTTTGAGACAGGGTCTCCCTTTGCAGTTCAAGCTAGCCTCAAACTTGTGGTAATCCTCCTGTCTCTGCCTCCTGAGTGCTGGGATTACAAGTGTGTGTTACCACACTGGCCCCAAGATCATATATTTTAGCTCATCCAGGACAATTTAGCAAGACTGTGTCTCAAAAAAAAAAAAAAAGGAGGAGGTGGTGGTGGTGGTCTGGGCTTGTAGCAACCCAGCATGAGGCCCTCAATGCAATCTTTGGTACCACAAAAGGTGGGGGAGGGCTGGGGATTTAGCTCAGTGGTTCTGTTGTCTGCCCGGGAAGCACAAGGTCCTGAGTTCGATCTCTGGTAACCACATACCACAATGCCAGGCACGGTGACTCATGCCTGTCATCCCAGCACTCAGAGGCAGAGGCAGAAGGATTGCTGTGAGTTTGAGGCTGACCCTGTCCCAAAGGTGGGGGGGGGCTCTTTATAGAACTATCTGATTCTAGAGCTTATTTGAGAAAAACACAAGAGGATCCTGGAGTATCTTGTGCTTTAAGGTGAGGAAGTGCTCAATAAAGCCACAATCGTAGGGTAGGTCAAAGGAATATAAGGGTCAAGTGAAGGAACTCAGAGGCCAAAGCTTGAACAATAAGTAAAAAGTACTGGATGAAAGCCCTGATGTAAAACATTTCCACTGAGTCCTTATTAATATAAATCAATACATGAATATATAAATAGGGCCAAAGTGAGAAACCTCCCGTGCAGAATATTTCCAGGTAGTATATGCAGTGGTATCGTACCACTTCTTGAGTGTGGGTTCTGTATAAGGACTGGCTTCTAAAGAGTTCAGTATGAAATACAAGGGGCCTCCAAGAGTAACTTTACAGTGGAAACTCTAAAAAACACTACCTCAGCCGGGTGGTCAAGGTTAACATCACCAGCACCAAGTTATGTTGATAGCTTGTACCCCCGGGTATGATGTGGTGAGACTGGAACTTTTTACCTCTGTGGTTGGTCTTCCTGCCCATATCCACAGCTCTTGTGTAGTAAAAAAAACATCAAACAAATCCCAGCAGATGGACATCCTACAAAATATCACATGCCTGTAATCCCAGGGTTTGAGACGTGGATGCAGGAGGATCGCTGAAAATTCAAGGCCAGCCTAGGCTACACACTTATTTTTCAAGGCTACCCTGCACTGCAAAATGAAATCCTGTCAAAAAAAAAAAAATCTAACCTTGGGCCTGAGATTTAGCTCAGAGGTTCCAGTATCTGCCTTGCAAGCACAAGGCCCTAAATTCAATCCCCAGTAACCACACACCACATTGCTGACTGTAGTGGCTCACGCCTGTAATCCCAGCACTCAGGAGGCAGAGGCAGGAGGATTGCTAAATTTGACAATAGCCTGGGCTACATAGTGAGCTCAGGGCCAGCCTGAAATACAAAGCAAAACCATGTCTCAAAAAAAAAAGAAAAAAGAAAAGAAAAAAAAAGAGACTTGATAACTAACTATAATGTGAAATCACGAATGGTATCCTAGAAGAGAAAAAAAATTATCAGGTTATAAAGAAATATGAATGAAGTGTGGACTTCATATGGGCATAGTGGTGAGCACCTAGAGTACCAGTATTTTGGAGGTTAAGGTGGGAGGATCACTTGAGCTTAGGTGTTCAAGATCTGTCTGACAATATAATGACACGTTGTCTCAAACAAACAGCAGCAAACCTCAGCCATCCAGGTTTGGTGGTTTATGCCTGTAATCCCAGCACTCCAAGAGACTGAAGCAGGAGGATTGCAAGTTTGAGCCCAGCCCGGGGAACTTATGTAATTAATAAGATTCTCTCAAAATAAGAAATGAAAGAGCTGGGGATTTAGCTCAGTGGAACTGCACCTGCCTCATGATTGGTAAAGAAGTGAAAGAAAGAGAGAGAGAGAGAGAGAGAGAGAGAGAGAGAGAGAGAGAGAGAGAGAGAGAGGGAGGGAAGGAAGGAAGAAAAAGAAAAAAGAAAGAAAGAAAAAGAAAGAGTAGGAGAGAGAGGAAGAAAGAAAGAAAGAAAATGAAAGAGGGCTGGAGATTTAGCTCAGTGGTTCTAGCACCTGCCTAGCAAGCGCAAAATCCCTGGTTTGATCCCTGGTAATCACATACAACAATACTGGTGATTCACGCCCACCAGCAATCAGTACCTCATACCACAGTGGCGGGCGTGGTGGCTCACGCCTGTAATCCCAGAATTTGGGAGGCAGAGACAGGAGGATTGCTGTGAGTTCAAGGCTAGTTTGAACTACATAATGAGGTCAGGGTCAGCCTGAACTACAAAGCAAGACCCTGTCTCAGAAAAAAAGAGAAAGAAATGAAAAAGGGCTGAAAGTGTAGCTCTGTGCACAGATACTGGGCTGAATTCTCAGTACATAAAAATTGGACTTTAGCAAATAGTAATATATTAATATTGGTTCATTAATAGGGAAAAATCCACTATACTAATGTAAAATTTTAAGAATAGGTGAAACTGAGCATGGGATATGTAGAATATTTCTCTGTACCATTTTTGTAAAAATCTGTAAATCTAAAACTACTGCACAACTACAATAAATTAATTTTGAAAACTATTTTCTATTAAGAATCAAGGAACTGCATGTGGTGGTGCATACCTATAATCCCAGCTTCTCAGGAAAGGAAACTGAGGTAAGAAGATCATAAATTTGCGACCAGCCTGGGCAATTTGGTGAGACCTTGTATCAAACCTCCCCCCAAAAAAAGAATAAGTAGCTGGTAATGTAGCTTAGGGCTCCCTATATTACGTGTGTGTGTGTGTGTGTGTGTGTGTTAGTACTGCAGATGGAACCACTCAGAACTATTGCACTGAGCCACATCCCTAGCCCTTGTTTTATTTATTTTTTTTTTTTTTGAGACAGGGTCTCACTTTTGTAGTTCAGGCTGGCTCTGAGCTCACTATGTAGTCCAGGCAAACCTCGAACTCAGCAATCCTCCTGTCTCTGCCTCCTGAGTGCTGGGATTACAGGCATGAGCCACCACGCCTGGCACTGTGATATGTGGTGCTGATTGCTGGTGGGCGTGCACACTCAGCATTGTATGTGGTTACTGGGGATCGAACTCAGGACCTTGCGCTTGCAAGACAGGCACCGGAACCACTGAGCTAACCCTCCGGCCCCCTTGTTTTAACTTTTTAATTTTGAAACAGAGTCTTGCTAAGTTACCCAGGCTGAGCTTGACCTTGTGATCCTCCTGCCTCTGCCTCCCAGAGAGCTGGGATCACAGTATTCTCTTCCCTGACTCATTTATATTCTTACGTTTATATATTTCTTTCTCTTCTTTTCCAATTTAAAAAGCTTGTCTGAACGGGGAACATGGGCAAAGCTTACTGCAGAAGTCAGAACTGTGCAAGGGAGAAATACAGACAAGCATAGGAATCTCTTTCCTTTCATAGACACCAAAGTTAAGGTGAGAAACTTTCTTGAGTAATATTCCCTTCTTGCCCTTTCAGGGCTCTTCCATAGCCAGTAGGATGTGAGAGGGGAAAATCTCTGATTCAATTTTTAATGCCCCAGGAAACATATTCCTCCTATGAACTCAGTGATGAATCAGCTGTAATGACTCACGTAGTTTTGAGAATGGATTCAGCAGATTTCTTTAATCCCAACCCTGACTGCAGGAGAAAACAATGTGCTTGACCTTGTTCTACAGCTTGCTGGAAAATAGGGCTAATGTTTACCTCAGAACGGTAATACAAGGCCTGATGTTTCAGAAGAGGTTTTTGATGAGGTGTTGAAGAAGTCCAACCTGTTTGGACTACAGCTGAGGTTAACTATGTTCTTGTTTGGATAAACAGGAACTCTGTTTTGCTCTTCCTTTAGTGCCAGCCTAGTGCTTGGCACTGCCCTAGAAGCCAGCAGTCTGGCTCACTGAACTTTGGGGAGCAGTGTTTGGAATTCCCATGCCCTGCGTGGCACTGCCCCGACGAGGGTGTGCCTCCCTCCTGCTCCTCCTTGCCTGGTGCTTTCCACACGCAAGACGATTAGTTAGGGGTGGGTAGCTTTCAAAAAGGGTAATTAACATAGAGTGGGGAAGCAGGCCAGCCTCAGAACCCAGCTGAACGCTGGTAACTCAAATTACACATCTCCATGTTTGGGGTAGGGAGCAATGAAAAAGCACAATTGCTTAATGGACATTTAAAAACTATTTTCCTAAAGCAGCAGTAGTGTCTCTTTCTGAACCACAAGCAAAGGACATGGCTGAAACCCTCCTCAGAAAACAGGTGGGGTTGGGGGGATTTATTTATAACTTACTGGAAGCACAAAGAGAAGCTTTTACTGTTGATAGCCAGGCTGGGTGGATGCCAGGAGGCACATCCCAGAGGAGGCTGCCAAGCGCTGACACACAAAGAGAGCTGACCTAGTCCTCCTGCATGCTGACTGCTTCCTCAGAAGTTTTATCAGAGGCCTGCACTGAAAGGCCCAGCGCACTTTAGAACGGTTATGGAGACTTCAGAGCAGTCTTAATTCTGAGGAACCATTTACAGGGAAACAGAGAGGCAGTATATTCATTACCCTTGTATGGAAAGGACGCTTCGCTCTGGTAGGAAAACTGCCTCGAGACAGCTCCACAGAGCCAGTAGTCACGATCACCATCTTCCCTGATCCTCTGAAACTACCAATTTAAATTCAGGCTTCCAGCAAATGCCTCACAGACACCTCCAGGGGAAAGAATGCGAGCTTGTCATTGTAACCAGTGCATTTAGGCTGGGAGGATTTTTCACATTCTGCCCTGACAGTGAGAGGCAGCGAGGAGGCAGGGTGGCATCTGGGAGAGGGAAAAAGAAGATAGATCTGTTTTGGAGGAAATTGGGTCTAAACCCAGACTAATGTATGGATTTTGTTAACCTGAACAGAATCTTCGGGTGCCGGTGTTTTAGAGATGTTTTCCTATCCCTCCATCATCATTTAATTGATGAGAAAACTTAAGCTAGAAAAACAGAGTGACATGTCCCAAGAGGCAGAGCCTTGTGGTAACAGAATTGGGGTCGCCCCTCTGACAGCACCCCTGGCCTCCCTCTACATCAGACCCCCCTTTCCACAGTGACTGCAGTCTCTTGTCAATCACTGAGAGTTTTGGGCCGAGTGAACCATAAAGCAGGTGGCCCTGTGAGGTACAGCTACCTTCTAGTTGCCGTGTCTTGTATTTTCATGCCCTAACACAATAAATCAATTCCATTTTAACCAGCTCTTATTTTTTTAATCTTCATTTGGAAAACATGATGTGTAAATGTAATTAGCAGGTGAACAAATCCCGCAGAATTTCTTTTGAAACAGTTCACATCCCATAATCGTTTATGACAGTATGGAGCCCACACGTGTCCTGCAGGGTCCACCTTCCTGATTTACAACAGCAATCTGTCTTCTCCATTATAACCTGGGCCCCAGGGATTTTGTCAGGAAGCATTTCCGGGACAGCATTGGACTCAATACTTCAGTTCTTCAACGAGGCACAGTGATGCCCACCTGTAATCCTAGGACCTGAGAGATTAAGGCAGGAAGATTGCAAATTTGAGTCTCATCTGGGTAATTTAGTGACACCCTGTCTCAAAAAAAAAAAAAAAAAAAGCCAGGCATGGTGGCGTAAGCATGTAATCCCAGCATTTGGGAGGCTGAAGCAAGAGAATTGCCGTTAGTTTGAGGCCAGCCTGGGCTACAAAACAATAAAAAAGAGAAAGATATTTAAAAGGCTGGAGAGGTAGATCAGTGGGAAAAGCCCAGGTTCGATCCCCAGTACTACAACAAAACAAGACAAAACAAAACTTCAGCTCTGGGCCGGAGGGTTCGCTCAGTGGTTCCAGCGCCTGCCTCGCAAGCGCAAGGTCCCGAGTTCGATCCCCGGTAACCACATACAATGCTGGGCGTGGAGACTCACGCCCACCAGCAATCAACACCGCACACCACAGTGCTGGGCGTGGTGGCTCACGCCTGTCATCCCAGCACTCGGGAGGCAGAGACAGGAGGATTGCTGAGTTCCAGGCTTGCCTGGGCACCATAGTGAGCTCAGGGCCAGCCTGAACTACAAAGCGAGACCCTGTCTCAAAAAAAAAAAAAAACAAAAAAAACTTCAGCTCTTCAAAATAAATTGGTGCCGAAGTGTACCTCAGAGGCAGAGTGTTCCTCTAGCAAGGTGAGGCTTGGGTTGGATCCCCACACCTGGTGGGGGAAGGGGAGTGACGGAGGCCGTTTAGAGCAATGGAGAGAGGCCTGCTCACATGATAACTGGTATACATAAAATATAATAATAGTTCTAGAGCCCAACCTAGGGTCTTTAATTACCTTCTTACCTTTATTATTGTCTTGTACTCTACTAGACATACGGTCGCCTCAACTACCAACACGGTAGCACGACGTGTGCTGGTGGTACAGTGGCGAGCACAGCACAGTAATTTATGTTTGCTCTTCTGAGGAACATACGTTCACAAACAAAGGACCATGACAAATGGCTTTTTTTGGTATAAATTCTTAGCAGACTACTGATACATGGCATCTATTTTTATGACTAGTGCTTCTTGATTTCCTTCTAAAATGAAAGATACTTTCCTCTTACTCCCTCACCCAGGCCGCAGGGCCCAAATGAAACATGGAGGCAGTGTTTAAATGCTTCTTAAAATTTGGGATGTAAAATCTTCCTAATAAACATTTAAAAATAATCATTATTCCTACAAATATACCCTTTTACCTCAACCCAAAATTTTCTGATTAGGCATTTAAAGGGATTTACATATAACCTAGTAAATCAACAAGTGTTTAAGCATCTACTCCGTGTGTGATAAGCCGTGGGAAGGATAACAACATTGCTAAATTCTTACAACTGAGTAGGTACTTTTTTTTTTTTTTTTTTGGTACTGGGTATTAAACTCAGGACCTTGTGGTGGCACCAAAACCACTAAGTTAAATCCCTGGCCTTAGGTAGTTCCTTTTTTTTTTTTTTTTTTGAGACAGGGTCTCGCTTTGTAGTTCAGGATGGCACTGAGCTCACTATGTAGCCCAGGCAAGCCTTGAACTCAGCAATCCTCCTGTCTCTGCCTCCCGAGTGCTGGGATTACAGGCGTGAGCTACCACGCCCGGCACTGTGGTATGTGCTATTGATTGCTGGTGAGCGTGAGTCTCCACGCCCAGCACTGTATGTGGTTTCCGGGGATCGAACTCAGGACCTTGCGCTTGCGAGGCAGGCACCAGAACCACTGAGCTAACCCTCCGGCCCTAGGTAGTTCCTTTTTAAGTCTTTATTTTATTTTATTTTATTTTTTAAAGTCTCTGTTACAGGACATCTTTACTATTTGAAATTTCCAAGCTTATTAGAAAAATGAATATACTATTCCTATATCATTTATAAAATAAATTTTAAAATATTGATTTTCTATTCTGATAAGCCATGGGAAAAGTCAGAAAATGAACAAAATTTTGTTGCCCTGGTAGTCCTGCTTGTCAAAGTTTGCCCAAAAAAAGAAAGGTAACAGATAAAATGATACTGGTAGATTAAATGGAATAATTTTAACATATTTATGTGTGTGTGTGTGTGTGTATAGTTTTAAAGCTGTTTTGTTCTTTTTAAATTTTTATTAGTACATGTCTGCAGTACATAATAATTACTTCCATTCTGGGGAGTTCGTACATGTATATAAGACACCTCAATTCTTACTTTCCCTTCCCTCCCACTCCTTCCTCCATCTAAAGCTCCTTAAAATGGAAAACGAGGGCACTGAAGGAGAAGTTAAGCAATTTGCCCAACGCCACATAGCAAGTCAGTAGGAGAGCCAGGATTTGAGCATAGTCTAATTTCAGAGCTTATGATTTTAAAGAAGTAAAATTATGGTTCCTACCATCAGTAAGTGTTTAATCTCGTTGAGGGAAACATGATTAATCTACATTAAAGCAACAGTGAATTATGTAAGATGAGCACATGTAATTAAGTGCTAAACTGGCTGCTACCAACTATGAATGTCAGGAGTTCAGGGACCCATGGAGGCATGGATGGGCCAAGCAGGATTTTACAGAGGGTTAAACCTTGAAGTGGAGCCTTAAATAACCCCTGAGATGTGCCTAAGGAAGAGACCATCCCAGCTAAGGGATGACAGAAGTTCTAAAAGTGGGAGCAGAAAGACCTTGTTCTGGAGGGTAAAGCAGCCATCCAAACTGCTGCTGGACAGGGCTGATGGAAGGGCTGGGCCAAGCAGGAAATTCTTCACCGCAAAACAGGCCTTAGGCTTGGCGCATTTGCAAGAAGAGCCACTGAAGACACTGAATTATTAAAGCAGTATTACTAAAGGATGCTTAAGGTTGGGTCCAGTAGGATACAGAATCAATCTTATTAAAAATTGCAGATAACATAAACCTCAAAACATGGGCATGAAATGTTATTATCTTTGGTCTTAAATTCACTGCTTATTCTTTCTTTCCTTCCTTCCTTCTTTCCTTCCCTTTTTTCCTTCTTTTCTCCCTGATGCTGAGGATCAAATGCAGGGCCTTCACATGCTAGGAAAGTGCTGCACCAGTTAATTATATCCCCAGTTCCTATTTGATGTTTATGATTTATGACTTTTTTTTTTTTTTTTGAGACAGGGTCTCGCTTTGTAGTTCAGGTTGGTCCTGAGCTCACTGTGTAGCCCAGGCAAACCTCGAACTCAGCAATCCTCCTACCTCTGCCTCCTGAGTGCTGGGATTACAGGCGTGAGCCACCATGCCCCTGAATTGTTGGGTGTGGTACTGCTTGCTGGTGGGTGTGAGTTACCATACCTGGTATAGTTGTATGTGGTTACCAGGGATCGAACCAGGGACCTTACGTTTGCTAGGCAGGTGCTGGCACCACTGAGCTAAATCTCTGGCCCTCCAATAAGGTTTTTTTTGAGACAGTGTCTCACTTTGTAGTTCAGGCTGGCCCTGAGCTCACTATGGAGCCCAGGCAAGCCTTGAACTCAGCAATCCTCCTGTCTCTGCCTCCAGAGTGCTGGGATTACAGGCCTGAGCCACCACACCCAGCAATAAGGTTTTTTTTTTAATGGATTTATTGAGATAAAATTCATTTGCCATATAACTCCAGTTTTTTGTTTTTTTTTTTGAGACAGGGTCTCACTTTGTAGTTCAGGCTGGCTCTGAGCCTACTATGTAGCCTAGGCAAGCCTCGAACTCAGCAGTCCTCCCCAGTGCTGCACCACGCCCCGGCATTGTGGTATGTGGTATTGATTGCTAGTGGGTGTGAGTCTCCACACCCAGTATTGTATGTAGTTACCGGGATCGAACTCAGGACCTTGCGCTTGCGAGGCAGGCGCCGGAACCACAGAGCTAAATCTCCGGCCCTATAACTCCAGTTTTGAAGTTGTACAATTCAGTGGTTTTTATTACATTCACAGAGCTGTGTAATACACCATTACCACAATCAATTCTTTTTTTTTTGGAGACAGGGTCTTGCTTTGTAGTTCAGGCTGGCCCTGAGCTCCCTATGGAGCTCAGGCAAGTCTGGAACTCAGCAATCCTCCTGTCTCTGCTTCCTGAGTGCTGGGATTACAGGCATGAGCCACCATGCCCGGCACTGTGGTATGTGGTATTGATCATCGGTGGGCGTGAGTCACCACATCCAGCATTGTATATGGTTACCTGGATCAAACTCAGGACCCTGTGCTTGAGAGGCAGGCGCCGGAATTACTGAGCTAAATCTCTGGCCCAACGATTCTTTTTTTTTTGAGACAGGGGCTCATTTTGTAGTTCAGGCTGGCCCTGAACCCACTATGTCGTCCAAGCAAGCCTTGAACTCAGGGCAATCCTCCTGAGTGCTGGGAGCCACCCCACATGTCATTGTGGTATATGGTTTCGGGGATCAAACTCCAGACCTTGCATTTGCCAGGCAGACGCTGGAACCACTGAGCTAAATTCCCAGCCCTTAAATTTTTATTTTGAGGCCAGATCCCACTAAACTGTCCAGTATAGCCTTGAACTTGTGATCCTCCTGCCTCAGCCTGTTGAGTTGCTGAGTATACAGGCATGATGCACCATCGTGCCCAGATTGAGTTCTGATCTTGATTCTTTTAACTATGTGTGTGGTTTTAGACAAGTCATTGATCTCTGGGCCTCCACTATTTTCCATCCCTGTAAAATAAGGATGAGAACAGCAGGTCTCAGCTGTTAATGTACAGGAGCACGGAGCTTGCTGAAAAATACACTGTCAATCTATCCAGACTCACAAACCGCCTGTGTAGAAAGGACTTTGAGATCGAAGAAAGAGCAATTCAGGGAATACAGATCCAGAGAGCTACAAATCAGTGTTGTTTTTTTTTTTTCCTTGAGACACGGTCTTGCTTTGTAGTTCAGGCTGGCTCTGAGCTCACTATGTAGCCCAGGCAAGCCTCGAACTCAGCAATCCTCCTGTCTCTGCCTCCTGAGTGCTGGGATTACAGGCGTGAGCCACCACGCCTGGCTACAAATCAGTGTTTTGAAGAAGACAGGGTAGGTAGGAGTTTATATGAACAAATGATGTTGTTTTATCACAAGGCAGTAAAAAGTATCTTGTAGGAAAGCTGCATCAAACTGAGAAGACTGGCTGTGTGACAGGAACTGTGCGACTGAGTCAGCTTAAGAAAAGAATGTACTTACTCAGTTAAAATGTCCAGAAACCAAGAGCCTGATAAAGATGTAACTTGAGTCTCCTGGGTACAATGGAATTGTCTGTTTCAGATGCCTGTAGTCAAAGGAGAAAGTACCACAGGTCACTTCCTAGACAACAGTTTGAGTCATGAAGTCCTACTTTCCTAATAGTCTCCCTACTCCATTTTTAAAACATTCCTTCAGTGTTGTTTACATTACCATTTTACCTTTTATTTTCATAATATATCCCTGGTTCCTTTGCCCAGAGATATTTTTCAAGCTCAGAAGTGAGTTTTTTTGTTTACCACAGGTAAGGAATTTCAAGGCTTAGATATTCCTTGAATTTCCTTTTAGGTTTGGCATCCTGAAAATTAAATTTATTTACCAATGCATTTTGCTGTTTTTTCTTTTAAATTCCTTCTCTCTGCAGTAATTGTATCAAATTGAAGGACTGACTGTGTTTGTTTTGTCTTTTGTTTTTTAATTTTTAAAAAATTTTTTTTTTGAGACAGGGTCTCACCTACATAGCTCACTATGTAGCCCAGGCAAGCCTCAAACTCGGCAATCCTGTCTCTGCCTCCCAAGTGCTGGGCTTATAGGTGTGCACCAATAGGCCCGGTTTGTCTTTTGTTTTTATCTATAATGGGAATTAAACCCCATTTGCACTCAGTTACATACCCAGCCCTTTTGTTTTTTTATTTATTTTATTTTTTTGCTTTTTGAGACAGGGTCTCGCTTTGTAGTTCAGGCTGGCCCTGAGCTCACTATGGCAAGCCGCCACGAACTCAGCAATCCTCCTGTCTCTGCTTCCCGAGTGCTGGGATTACAGACGTGAGCCACCACGCCGGCATTGTAGTATGCGTTGTTGATTGTTGGTGGGCGTGTCTCCACGCCCAGCATTCTATGTGGTTACTGGGGATCAAACTCAGGACCTTGCGTTTGCGAGGCAGGCACGGGAACCACTGAGCTAACCCTCCGGCCCTGTTTTTTTATTTTGATACAGGATCTCAGTAAATCACTAAATTGCCCAGGTTGGAGTTGAACTTCCAATCCTCCTAGCTGATCCTATCAGAATGCTGGAATTACAGGCGTAGGGAAGGACCTTCA
>PVIC010018234.1:13065-31925 GCA_004025085.1 Thryonomys swinderianus
GTTCAGGCTGGCCCTGAGCTCACTATGTAGCCCAGACAAGCCTCAAACTCAGCAATCCTTCTGTCTCTGCCTCCCAAGTGTTGGAATTACAGGCGTGGGCCACTACACCCAGCATTGTGTGTGGTTACCGGGATCAAACTCAGGACCTTGCGTTTGGGAGGCAGGCGGCGGAACCACTGAGCTAAATCTCCGGCCCCTGGTCAGATTCTTAATTTGGGAGACTAAGGCTGCTTGGAAGAAGTGGGTCAATTTGTTTTGTTTTTTTTCCAGTACCAGATATTGAGCCCAGGACCTTGTGTATGCCAGGCAGACACAGCACCATGGAGCTACATCCCTGGCCTGGCAGTGGTGGAGTTTTATATAGCAGAAAACCCTTTCTGAAATCTTTGGGCAAGATAGGAAGAGGTGAAAAGCATTTTTAGGAGTCCTAAGTGCCTTACATTCTGTTTACATGGAAATCAAAGACAATTTGATTCTTCTTGAGTACTAACAATCCATTGTTCTTACACCTTTTCTTTCTAATCTCTCTTTAGCTGTGTGACATCTTTTTAAATCAAGGAAGGGGAAGCAAAAACCTCTATTTCAGAAAAAACAGAGAGAAAGCTCACATGTGTAAATTAATTACATGTATTATCAAATTATATACTGTCCAAATTAGTAGAGAGAATTGCTTTCTTCTTTTATTTACAAAATTGATCTTTAGGGCATGTTTTTGTGGCCACATCCAGCTCCTCAAAGCTTCTCACTATTTCCTTTTCACTAGATGTAATTTTACTCCTTAACTCTTATTACATTCACATGTGTTACCATAATGTCTCCTTAGCTCACAAGGCACTTTCCTCTGAGTTTATCTAATGCTCTTCCGATCCTACTTCCCATCATTCCACTTCTCCCCTTGCACAGTTTTCGACCCCTCGACATACTGGATTTGGTCGAGTCTAACATAAAATTTTTTTAACATTTTAATACTGAAATCAGAAAGTATCTTATAACAAATGATGTCTGAAATTTTTTTTTTTTTTTTTGCGACAGGGTCTCACTTTGTAGTTCAGGCTGGCCCTGAGCTCACTATGGTGCCCAGGCAAGCCGCAGGGAACTCAGCGATCCTCCTGTCTCTGCCTCCCGAGTGCTGGGATTACAGGCGTGAGCCACCACGTCCGGCACTATGGTATGCGGTGTTGATTGTTGGTGGGCGTGTCTCCATGCCCAGCATTATATGTGGTCACCGGGGATCGAACTCAGGACCTTGCGCTTGCAAGGCAGGCGCCGGAACCACTGAGCTAACCCTCCGGCCCCCTGATGTCTGAAATTTAATGAAACACAGTAAATTCTTTTTGAGTGAGCAGTTTATCTCCTGTAAGTTATGAATGATGTTCTTCCCTTTCAATTGTCTCCAATTTATAATCCGTATAAAAAGTCTTGCACTGAGGATGTAGCTCGATGACAGAGCAGGCCTTGGGTTCAATCACAGCAACAAGAAGAAAAAAAGTCGTGCCTTATTTTTGGGAAACTGATAATATAATTCTAACCTTTTTGATAATGTGGTTATAAGAAGTGGCATATGGATCTACTTTAATGGCATTCCACTATTTTAATGTATCATACTTTTATTAACTAACCTATTGATAATGTAAGTAACACTCGTATGGCCATACTTTATATAATTACCTATTATTTCCCCATTAAGATACATCTTTTTTTTTTTTGAGACAGGGTCTCACTTTGTAATTCAGGCTGGCCCTGAGCTCACTAGGTAGCCCAGGCAAACCTTGAACTCAGCAATCCTCCTGCCTCTGCCTCCTGAGTGCTGGGATTATAGGTGTGAGCCACCAAGCCTGGCATTGTGGTATGTGGTACTGATTGCTTGTGGGCGTGAGTCACCACAGCCGGTATTGTTGTATGTGGTTACCAGGGACTGAACCAGGGAACTTGCACTTGCTAGGTGGGTGCTGGAACCACAGAGCTAAATCTCCAGTCCAAAGATACATTTCTATTGTTGGTTTTGTGCAGCAGGATTTCCTGTGCCTCTTTTCATTTATCTGGACTATAAACAATTTTCTTCAGTACTAGAGATTAAGCCCAGGGTACGCTGAGCTGCATCTCTGGCCCTTTTATATTTTTGCTAGAGTTTGAAACAGGATTTCCCTACATTGGCCCGGCTAGCCTCAGGCTTCTGCTCCTAGTGCCTCAGTCCCGTGTCATTATCCTGCTGCACCACCACGGGTGCTAATCCTTTATTTCAGGTCTCAGGATATTTTTGTTCACTTTTGTTCTTACAAAACATACTTCACTAACGTACCAATTTAAAAAAAAATACTTCACATAGGTTACATTAATCATTTCTAGCGTCCACTCCAGGCCACTGGCTGCGTTCACATTCTTGTGCATCGTCACCACCACCTTCCAGAATCCAGATCTTTTTAAGGCTATAAAGAAATTACTCTATAGAAATAACTTCAGTTTATTCCAGAAACTTACCCATTTTTCTATTGAATACATTTATTAAATAGTTATACATGTTGGGCAATCCACTAAGTACACATAAATATTATATCAGCTAAGATGGTTTCGTTGCAAATAACAGATACTGCAGTACAAACTGACAAGTAGCCATTTTCTTTTCAAGTATGACTGGATTCCTGAGCCCTGTTTCCGTCACCAGCACTGCCTCTCCCTGTGGCAGCTATGTTCTCCGGCGGGCCTCTCCCTTGTGCTATGAGAATGACCACAGCAGCCCTTTACCTGAGAGAGGGGATGAAGGTGACTCCTTTTTCAGCAGAGGCAGCAGTCCTGAGACTTAATGATTAGTAAAGCTTAGAGCACGTGCTTTACATCAAGCCAATAGTGAGGCCACAGGGATAGGATCAACTGGCTGTTTTCGGCTTTATCTTTATCTTCAGAGCAGAGAATTCTCAAAGGAAAACAGAGGTAATGTCAGATGTACAGGAACAGACATGGGGTGACAAAACAACATCCCCTCAGATTCAGTAGAAATAGTGTAATATATAAGGTGAGAGTGTAATATAGAAGGAACTATATCACATATCGCACAAAAATTCAGTTAAGAGGAAAAGGAGTAAAATTCTGCCCAACAGATTGTTCAAGAAAAAGAAAAAAAGCATACCTAGGACCATAACTGCACCATTTACAGTTTACATAAATGTATACAAAAGCACAGCATTGATCTTCAGAAAACTCATGCTGTCACGAGGAAAACTGAGATCTCAGCATGTCTAATAGGTAAGCATCAAGAGGGACTTGGTAGCACAGAATCCCAGGCAAAGATGTCCAGCCTGGCCTGAGAACTCAGTAAAGATTTCCTAGAATAGAAGGCCCTTCATTTGAATCTTATAACATGACATAAAGAAAGGTGGAAAGAAACTTTAGAGGAAAAACTACATGAAGCAAATAGAAGGGGATTGTAAACAGTCCAATACCCAAACCAACATCTGAGGACTCCTAGTAGAGGATAGATACTTTTCAGCCCCTTTTCTGTAATATTTCTTACAATTCATGTGTTCAGAGAATAATGAATTACCTACTATCTTGGAAGGGATGTTCATGAAAAGAAAAGTAAAACAAAATCCAAGGAGCAACCCAAGAAAACTGAAAAGACCAGAGAAAAGAAAGCAGACTAGGACCACAATATAGAAGGTTCTGAATGCCTAACTGAACTACATCTAACGCAATAGGTTCAGTATTAGGAGCAAAAGAAAAATCTCTCATTTGGGGCAGTGGTGTGATGTGTTCAAGGCCATATTTCATAAACATTTTCTGGGTATGACACCAGCAAGACCACCTGGAGTGGAGAAAATTACATTTATTATATGTTTGGAGTTTTCCCTTTGTTTTTAGAGACAAGGTCTCACTGTGTGGCCTAGACTAGCCTCAAACTCCTGGCGATCCTCCCACCTCAACCTCCTGAGTACTGAGTGTTCTTTTAGTGGTTCTGGCGATCGAATCCGGGTCCTTGTACATGGTAGGCAAGCGCTCTACCACTGAGCTATACCCCCAGCCCTGAGAATGATGTCTGGAACAGCAGAGAAGAGGTCTGTAATATCTATTGGTCAGAAGCTCAAAGGCTCTCCTGCTGTCCTGACTCTGCAAAGTTTCCATCATGCGCTTTGGAAGCTTTGGTTCTTTATAAACTTTCCTCTGTTTTTCACCTCTATACAGACTGCATCCTCCTCGCTTCTTCGAGTCTCCTACAGCAGAGGACACTGATCACTGGACTCAGCTTGCCCAGGTCTGTGGAAGCCACTCCTTGGTAACATCATGCAAACCCAACTGAGGGCCTGGAAATCACTCCAGCTTTCCTTCCCATTTCCATAATCACGTTTAATCAGTCTCTGAGTGTTGCTAATCCTGTGTTGTTTTAGTCTTTCTCATAACAGTCATTTTTGTCTGTGGGCTGAGGGAGTTATGGTAGAAATCAAACCCAGGGCCCACACATGCTAGCAAGTGCTGTACCATTGTATTCCTAGCTGTAACATCTTTAACTTAGGATTTCATTATCTTTTGCCTAAAGTGTTCAGTTTTTATTTGAACACTTTAAAACATACATAGAGAATAATGAACCCCACATATCTATCACCTGGATTTGATCATTATTAACTTTTTGCCGTGGTTACTTTGTCTAATTTTTGTAAAGGTTTAAAGCAAACCAGACATCATAACATCCTACCCATCAACACTTCAATATGCTTCTCTACTGTGCTACTACAGTAGCATTATTGCACCTAACAAAATTAACAGTAATTCCCTAATATCATCTAATTCTCTATCTCCTAAAGATTCTCTTTACAACTGGTTTCCTTTGATCAGTGTCCAAACAAGACCCATGCACTGCGTGTAGTTGTTTACTTCTTAACGTATAGTTGAAGAATCTAAGAAATGAAACAATTCCCTCCTTTTATCCTTCTCATTGGTTTGAAATGATTAAATCAGCTATCTTGTCTCTTCTGGACGGTTCTGTGGTGTTGCCGGCAGCCCTGTCTTCCTCTGCGGGGAAGTGTGAGGTGGGAGAATCACTTGAAGCCCGCCTAAGTAACAGCTAGATCCCATCTCAAAGAGAAAAGTATATATGGCTTTAATGGTCTCTTGCAGTTTCCCTGCTTGGAGTACTGCTCCTTCCCATCTAAGCCCTAAGCCATCTACCAACAGAATCATCTGATCTGGTTTGGATCGTGTTACTTCCTCTTCTTTTCCTCTTCCTCTTCCTCTTCTCCTCCTTCTCCTCTTCCTCCTCCACCTTCTCCTTCTACTTGTGTTAGCCAGAGTCTCACTATATAACCCAGGCTGGCTTTGTACATTCAGCAATCCCCTGCCTCAGCCACCTGAGCACGGGCATTACAGGTATGCACAACCACACCAGGCACTTCCCTTCTTAAAACTCTTTGTTCCTATAAGCTGCCAAGATAAAGCCCAAACTTCTTCTTTATCATATGTTTCTACTGACCTCTACCTAAATGTTCAATCCATCTTTGATGGTTGCTTCTTAGACCGTGCAGGCCAGACCCTACCAGACCCCTTCTCCCTCTGACTGCTGTGTAAGTGAACGAACGAGGAGTGAATGGGTTTACATTATAACCTCATAAGCACTAAATTTGTCCCCAGAAGAACTTCCTAACAGTCACAGCTCTGGAGCAGCTGCTCCAGGGCACAGGCAGGGCTGGGGCAGGGTAGGGCCATTCCTATTTACAGCAAGGCCCCAAACTCCAGCCTGTGTCCCTCTGACAGTCCTGTGGCATTTGGTGAGTCAGATTCTGTTACAGGACCACTGAGTTCCCATGAAAGAGAAGCATTTCTGAAAATATCGTCCCAGGGTGAGGGGAATTCCTTCCTCACAGAGAAAGAGCTGCTTTCATGTCAATATAGTATATTATCAAGGAGAGAATAACTGGGGAAAAGCAGGTTATTGCCAAAGCCAGTTAGCAAACTATTGTTCATTATTAGGCATTTAAAATCTATTAACTAGTATCATGATGCTACGCATGTCATTTCCCTCTTTTCATCTGTTTTTTAATCTCCCAAACAAAACTATTAGACTAGACGATCTCTAAGGTCACTTCAGCTCTATTATATTTTATTTTTCTATTATTTTATTATCTAAGCCTTACATAATATCAGTGTAATATTTGATACGGTAGAAGTTTAAGAATTATTAGCAATGTTTTACAGTTACGGAGATCACCAGGAGCCTGGAATAAAATTGTTTCAAACACATGAATTCTCAAGCTTTATTTCATTAAGCAACCAATAATTCCTGGCTCCCAGGAGGGTCAGAAGTATCTTTCTCTTTAGAAAAGCTGGTTGGTCCTCCTACCCTCTGCACCTGAGGCCTGCAGAGCAAAACAAAGGGCAGAGCAGTGTTATGAAAAATATTAAAGCATCACTCACTCCATTTCCACAGCCTACTGGGCCAAAAGTAAGACAACTGAGTGGCACTCAGACTGCCGGGGGCACAGAGGTTAGTGGAGAAGGAAAACAGACGGGCGGCGGCTGTGGCTGCGTCTCTGTGATGTGCGAACTGGGATGGGGGCACCGATCCCTGGGGCATCCTGACAAGGTCAACCTCATTTCTTCTCTCTGCTCTTGGCAACAGCCAGGCTAGCCAGAAAGCCAATCTGTCAAATCTAATTAGAGTAGAGGCAGGAGAACAATGGGCGCCCAGCTCTAAAATGACAGCCCAGTTTAATGAGGTGGAGGAGCCTGGGAGAGATGTGTGCTTTGTGTGCTTGGAAATGGTTCTTGCAAACGGATCCTTTCTGAACTCAGACGGTAAAACACCTCTGACTGGATTCCTACTTACTCCGCCTGGGCTCGCCGGGTCCCTGAACTTTCTGACTTGCACACAGCCAGCAAAGGCGGAGGAGAACCTGGCTCTCTTTCAAAGGTGAGGATGTAATCGAACGTGGTTATATCATGCGTGGCTTTAGACATGGTGCAGTGTGCCTGCAACGGGTATTTACGAATTGGTCCACACTTCTTATTTAATTATATCAATGGCATTAGTGTTTCTCTTATTATTTTTGCAATTCTTTTTATTATAATGGATAATTGGTTATAATTGGATTCTTAAAATTTTGGAACAGCCTGAATTTTGTTTAGGATGACAAATAAGCACGTTTTAAGATACAAAAAAATTGATTTATTGGCTTATACTTTAAATGACCTCTCTGATTTGGATGTTCTAGTTCTTGCATCAAAAGTGGGTTTCACAGGGAAAAGAGATATTGTAAGTACATTCTTTGAAATAAATACACAGACACAGGCACTTAAATCTGATAACCATGCCTCTACATAATGTAAAAGTCTCAAATAGGGGAGTTCTATCTGTTAGCAGATATTACACTAAGATTAATGGTTTAAGAATTTAACTCTGCCCTGTGGAACATTTGGACATCTTAAAGGTGAGAGAAAAAAATAATTCTGTGAAGTGGGAGGAAAAAAATGGGAAGAGACAAGGATAACCACAACTTGTAATTTATAAGCATCAGTCTGCGAGGGTTTGATGTTATTTTCTATCTGTTTTCTCATTGTCTCCTCCCAGCATTCTGTAAAATATGTTGCTAGTTTCTCCATTCTGTAGACACAGAAATTGGTCCAAGGTTACAAAGAAATGCACAGTCAGGCCTTGAACTCAGGTCCTCCATTTCCAAGTATAGTGGATTTCTTGGGACCATATTTGTGGTAGAGATAAGAGACATTCGGTTTTTTTAAATCCTTAAATTCATAATAATGTTAATAGAAGGACTTCTAATCAATGATTAATTGAGGTCTTTTAGGGACAAGAATGAGGCAGTGTTTTTAGATTGGTATATCTGTACCACTTTACTGCATATTGAAAACCTTTTATTTTCTAAGTGTCACTATTTTCTTTTCCTTTTCTTTTACCTACCTTTTCTATGAGTAAATTATCTTGTAAAATGATAAAGAAAATGTCTGCTGCCATTACTACTGCCTTACCTCAAATCCAGTCTTCTTCCCAGAAAAACCATTATCAAACAGTTTTCTGTGTTTGTATAGGGTAGGCATGTGTGTGTGTGTGTTACTGCTTTGTATGTCTTTAAAAAACATAAATGGGTCATTCTTAACTTGCTTTTTCTTTAAAAAAAAAATCCCTTATGGGACTTCTTTTCATGACAGCAGATTTAAATATAAATTATTCTTCCACATCGCATGCCACATATCTCTGGGATTTCATTATTGTTTTCACTCTAACCTATGCTTTCAAAGGTTAATGTTAATGCCATAACAAGTCAACATTTAACCACATTCGTATTCATGGGGCAGGCAGAGACAGGCACAGATTCTGTGGTTGACTGCAGCGTTGCTAACACAAGAAAGGAAGGAAAACTAGCAAGGACCCACCCCAGCACTGAGTGTAGGTGGGAAACCGAGGGCATGCAGAGCGTTATCTGTAGTAGACTTGTTTTCTCTCTGTCTCCCAATACCTTAGCATTTTTTTTTTGTTTGTTTTTTTGTGGGGTTCTTTGAGACAGGGTCTCACTTTGTAGTTCAGGCTGGCCCTGAGCTCACTATGTAGCCCAGGCAAGCCTCAAACTCAGCAATCCTCCTGTCTCTGCCTCCCGAGTGCTGGGATGACAGGCGTGAGCCACCACGCGTGGCACTGTGGTATGTGGTACTGATTGTTGATGGGCGTGAGTCACCACGCCCAGCATTGTATGTGGTTACCAGGATCCAACTCAGGACCTTGCGCTCGTGAGGCAGGTGCCAGAACCACTGAGCTAACCCACCGGCCCCATCTTAGCATTTTTTTAAACACTTCTTTCTTTTGAACTGCCTAGTCCACATTTATTCTTGTTTTGTGTTGTATTTTTTTCATACAGGGATGAGGATCGAACTTGTGACCTTGAACTTTCAAGGCAAGCATCTGAACTAAATCCCAGGCCTCATGTTTACTCTTTATGTGGAAGAGATAATAGAGCAGGGCACAGTGATGCAGGCCTGTAATCTCAGGCTGAGGCCGGGGGATCAAAAGTTTCAATCCCACTTGTGCAGTTTACCAAAACTTGTCTCAAAACTCAAAGGGCCAAGATACAGCTCGGTGGTAAAGGGCCCCCTGGCAAACCAACTGTGCTTGACTTGTTTTTCTCTTCCCTCTTTCTCTCCCAACAATATATATATTTTTAAATAGGTATGAGTCACCATGCCCGACATCGTGGTGTGTGGTTCTGATTGCTGGTGGGCCTGAGTCACCAGTATTGTTATATATGGTTGCTGGGGATCAAACTCAGGACCTTGCACTTGCTTGTCAGGTGCCGGAACCACTAAATCTCTGGCCCTCTCCCAACAATCTTGTGGTGAGGCTGAGAGAAGGTGGTTATTGAATGCAGCTATGAATGCCATTAGTACATGTTTTGGTGCAGCATTGTGTCCCAAAGCCCTGGAGTCTGGCTGAAAACTGGTTTAGTCCTTATGTAATTATTGGTAAATCGTATGACTTGTGTAATGTTTTGTCATATAATGTTTTGTTATATGTAAAAAAGGGTAGTATAACAAGTAAAACTTTCCTGTGGGATGGAATGAGGCTTATAGTACAAAATGTATTTCCTGTACAGAGCAAGGCACTATCATTCAGATAAATCGCAACCTTCCCACAGTGCAGTCTGTCTACAAAGTGTCAGTTCAGTATTCAGTTTCCTCACAAATGACAAAGACCAAGCTCAATCTCCAGATTCGAGCACACTCATTCATTGTTTCGCTAGTGTCTGAGGGAGGGGAGGTACTAGGGATTGAACCCAGGACCTTCTCAATGAGCTACTTCGCTTTTTTAAAAGCATTGCTTATTTTCAGACGGGCTCTTGTTCAATGGCTACCTTACCCAGGGTGGGCTTGGCCTCAGAGTGCGGGGGTTAGAGGCGCGCACCACCATGTCTGGCTATAAAATTTATAGGTCTTACAAACCTCCTATCTCACAGTGCCCACAATGTTTACATTCAACTACTTTAATCGGCTCCTGTGTTCCTAGTCTGGAGCTCGAGCCGGGCGGCCCTCCCTCCGCGCGCCGCGGGGCGTTCCCGGCGCGGGACGCGCGCTTCCCCCGCGGGCCGGAAGGAAGGCGGAAGGAGGAAGGAGGAAGGGCCGAGGGCGCCGGTTGGGCCTTCCCCAGAGGCGCGCGGCCTGCGCGGCCCAACAGCCGGGTAAATCAAAGGGGGTTGTCTTCGCCCCGTTAAGAGGCTGAGACGATCTTATCTGGGGGACAAATTCCCAGGAAATAAACCCATGGTGTTTCCAGAGTCCTGTTGGTTCTCCTCAGCGCGGCAAGCTTCCTGGGGCCGGAGCCAGGCACTCCAGCGGCCCGTCCGAGCGAGCGGCTGCCCCAAACGCAGCGCCGCAGGGAGAGGGGGAGGGGGAGGCGGGCCTGGCCCGGAGCCGGAGCCCGCCACGCCTCGGAAGATGGTTTCCCTCCGTCGGGAGGGCTTTGTTAAAACACCCTTTCGAGAAAAATACCAATTTACCAGTGTAAAAGGGTGAGATTCTCAGAAAGGCCTTTTCACTGCCTACGAGATTTACCAAGCTTCTGCTCACTGCAGCGCACCTCCAAGAGCAGATTCTTGTTTTTGTTTTGTTTTGGTTTTTTTTTTTTGAGACAGGGCCTTGCTTTGTAGTTCAGGCTGGCCCTGAGCTCACTATGTAGCCCAGGCAAGCCTCGAACTCAGCAATCCTCCTGTCTCTGCCTCCCGAGTACTGGGATGACAGGCGTGAGCCACCACGCCCGGCAGGTTTTTGGGGTTTTTTTGAAACAAGGTCTCACTTTGTAGTTCAGGCTGGCCCTGAGCTCACTATGTAGCCCAGGCAAGCCTCGGACTCAGCAATCCGCCTGTCTCTGCCTCCCGAGTGCTGGGATTACAGGCGTGAGCCACCACGCCCGGCGAGAGCAGATTCTTAAATGGTAACGGCGTGTTGGCTAAGTACATTTCAAAACCCTACGCGCCACCTCGTTTGAAGATTATCTTTTTATTCTTTTTGATGAGGGGCAGATTCTGATTTTTTTTTTAATCTGGAAACCCAAAAGAAGCACTTAAAAGACAGGTGTAGCTCACTGGTGACACCTGGGTTTGGCCTGCGGCTCAGAGAAAAAAGAACACCACAAATTTAGAGAATATTGGAATTCGAAAATGAGTTAGACCTTGCATTTCACAGTGTTCAAGGCCCCGAAAATATGCTGTCCAAACCAGTACTGGTGATTAATTTATTTTGCCGCCCTCGACAGAAGCGGAAGCAGCTGGCGCGTGAGGCTCGGGCTGGTTCTCCGAGGAGGAACAAAGGGGCCCCGCGCACCGCCCGCGCGGGGAGGCCGCGGCTCCCTGGGGCTGCGGCCGGCGGGGCTGGAGCCGCGCCCCGGGATGGGGATCCGTTCAGTCACCGTCGGTTCCGCAGCGCAGGGGCGCGCGGGGTGGGGGGGTGGGGGCTTGGTTGCGACGACTCTCCCCGAAGGCCCCTCAGCTCCCGGGTCCCCGTTTGTCCGAGGCTCTTCCCGGACCCAGCTCCATTCACGGGAGCTCCCGCACGACCACCGCCCTCTGGGTCACAGTCAGACACTGAGGTCTCCGAGGCGGAGCCGCCCCCGGGGAGTTCGGGTGTACTGTCCGCCGCCGCCAGGCCCGCTTGTGGGGTGTCTGGCGCTCTGGGCAGAGTCCCGTTTGGAACCACGATTTAGGATTAATGTCCACAGCGCTGCCCTGACGGAAGGTGGGCATCTGGGTCAGACAGGACACTGGCTGGCAGCGTGACGTCTCGCCGAGCATCGATGCAGTGTTGTCTACAGCTCTTCACTGTCTTAGGAAAAACACCGGGGATGCAGGACTCTCCCAGTGAGAGCCGTGAATCCCTGCGGGCCGCGGACTGGAAGGTCACCCGGCCAAGGTGAGCGGCACCTGCTCGGCAGGGGCAGCCCGGACACGGGGAGGCTGCGGCTGACGTCCCCTCGCCCGTCACGGCTTTGGCCACAGCGGGAGAAAGGTGGCACCATGATTCTCCCCCAGTGGACAGCGGTGACGCGCTCTGAGCAGATGCGCGCAGAGGCTCCCGTCAAATGAGGGAAGAGAGAAAAGAAGTGGGGAGAGGAGGAGGGACTCCAGAGAAAAGCAAGCAACGACCCTGGAATCAAAATGAGGTGCACAAACGATAAACACGTCTACCTCGAAACTCAGCTCACTCTACCTGCTTGACACAGCTCATCCCCCCAGTTTGCCTCACAACCTATTTTTATATGTTGTAAATCCCATTAGAGCAAGAACAGATGAAACCCCATCTGTAACAGGTTCTATTTTTCACTCTTAGCTAGGATTGTCCAAAATAAGAGCGTTTACCCCAAAAATCAAATCTATCCTTCTCAGCTTCAGAAAGCATTAAAAACTGTTCTGTCCGTTGAAACGCTCCTAACAGCACTACCGCTGGCCGCTGGCGCTGCGTTCTGGACGGTTCCGGGCAACCGCAGCGAACAAGCGTTCGCTACCCGCAGCGGGCGAGGCCCACGCCCTGCGCGTCGAGCTCCGAGCTCTTTGTCCCTTCTCACCAGCAGGCGGCGCTGTGTCTCGCAGCCGCGGCCGACGCCCGGCTGCCGCAAGGGTCATTTCCGCAGCAGCCGGAGAGGTTGAACCCGCCACGCCCTTGCTGGTCGGTTTAGAAGCTGCCTTTTTTCTCTCAGCGCTGCCTCTAATGTTTCTGAACCGCTGCGCGCTTGTAACAGCCGGTGCTATTTGAAAACTTAACCTCTTGAAGGTTTTTGACAGATTGGAAACTAAAAGAAAAAGCATTTAAAATTGCGTAGTCAGTGATCTTTTTAGAGATCTCAAATGTAATTCAACTAATTTGAAAAAGAAGTGCAAATAAGGTGATATATATGGAAAATCACAATGGTTTTAAAAAAAAAAAAATCCCCTTCCTGTTTTTCCCAGACTTCTCAGCAGCAGAGAAACAGCTCACGAAAATTCAACTGCGGTGCCATCTGCTGGACGCCCCGGCGCGCTGCAAGGTCCTGCGGGCGAGGAGATATCCGGGCTGCAGATAGAGGCCAGGATTTTTGCCCACAAAAGCTCTGACACCAAGGTAACCTTCACATACAGTCTGCTTTTCTTTTACTTTTTTTTTCTTTTACTTTTTTGTACCGAGTGCCAAGCAGGCGCAGTGCCGCCTAGCTGCATTCCTGGCCCTACGGTCCGTTTTTCTACAGAGAGTAAGCGAACCTGTACTACAAAATGGTGTCTGTGTTGAGGAATCCTCAGGCATAAACGAACCGGCCTTTATTATATTGTCGCTCTCTTAGGAAAGCCTGGAGCTTTGGGAGGCAAAAAGGCATAATTTCACTACACCAACAGTCTCTCCAGTTCAGGACTGAAAACTAAAATTATGTTTTCTGTCACTACACACGGGATATCAGGGACAGAAGTCACAGAATACTCTTTCTCCTAAATGGAACTGATTTTGCTGAATGGAAAGAATTTCAGAGGTGAAAAGGGTGACAGAAATAAAATTAATCTGAGAGTTGGGAGGTGTTAAAATGTAGCCTTGGTAGAGCTTGATATAACATCATTAAGCCCAGCTACCATTTTCCAAACTCAAGTCAGTTTTGATTCAGCTGAAGATTTTTTTCTATTTAGGAGACCACAGATCCTTTCCACACAAGGGTCTAAATCTATTTGCAAACACATTTATATACATACAGTACTTCATGATAAGCCTGCATTTGCCATTGTTGCAAATTTTATTAGAGGTCTTACTCTTGGGGAGCTGGCGGGAAACAGAATGTTAGAACAGATTAGAGTTGGCCCACCCATCTGAGAAATTACGGTGTTACCGATAGAAGCATTTGTCATGGAAACGTATTATCAAACAGTTCTCATTCTGCAGAGCTTGATAATTACTTTTTATGGTGGTGGTGGTGGTGGCACTGGGAATTGAACGCAGGGCCTTCACACTGAACTATGTCCTCAGCCCTTTTTATTTTGAGATGGTCTCATCAAGTCTAATAAAATGGACCTTTTATGTTCTGGGATGAGCTCATACTGGTTTTACTCAAAGAGATGAAGCAGCTTTATCAACTTATTTAAGAGGCAGCTGGCTGGAGCCTCAACTGTGTCTTCTTTGGGGTCCTTGTCATCTAACTTCCATATACAAACCATGTTTTTTAAGGAGATCCTTCAACAGCTAAGCCCTTTTGGGTGAGACCTGTTAGGTTCTACTGCCATAGTGACCACGGAGAAGGTGCAGGGTGAACGCCTGTCATCCCAGCAGTCTGGAGGAGAAGCAGGAGTTCAGGGCCAGCCTGGGCTGCACAGGGAGGCCCTATCCAAAAAGACAAAAGACACAACTCAACCCCCCAGGAGCACTAAAGCTGCTCAGACAACTAAGCAAGCATGAGAAAGAGATCCACTGCTGCCGTGAATGGCTGGATTGTTTTAGCGCACCAGAAGACTAAGTCTGTTTTCTTTGTTTTCTATTTTGATTGAGCAGAGTTTGGGGTCCCAGCTTGTGACCGCGGCAGGAAATCTTTGATGGCTGGCGCCCCATCTACCATGCCTTGCCCCTCCATGTCCTTGTAGGGGAATCTTTCGCTGAAATAAGTAGCCTGGTATCAAATCGGGCCTCAGTGGCTTTAGCAGAGCTGAGCATTCCTCAGTGCAGGGCTTTTGGCCACGGCCCAGGACAGCGGTGGGCACGGGGTGGGAGCAGCGGGTGTGGACACTTCGCGCGCTCCTAGACTCCCCTCCTGTGGTGCGAGGCAGCTCCTTGGAGTGGAGTGCTTCCTCTGCTCCGCCTCTGTTTACTCCCTTAGTGTGTTTGCATACAGGGAGCCTCCCCCTCAAAACCAAGCCACATACACACGTGACCTGTCACTTCGCTCACAGGCGTCCCTGGAACATTCATCACTATTTCTGGAGAGCCCACGATGGAAAGGCCACCCGTTCCTGCAGCAGTCAAGCCCAGAGTTCAAATATTAGTGTTTGGCAAAAAGCAAGGGAAAATTTTTTGAGAGGTGACCTCTCCCTTGACTTTTAGCTTGTTCTATAATTGTGTAACTATTCCCTGTGAAAAGGATGGAACGGACTGTGGGAGAAATTTCTGTCTGGACCCTAGAATTAATTCAGTGTGTCCCTCATGGTTGAAATCAGGGGATACAGTGACATGGACCTGTAGTCCCAGCTTCTTGGGAGGCTGAGGTAGGAAGGTTGCTTGAGACTGGGAGTTCAGGGCCAGCTTAGGCAGGATAGCATTAAAAAAAAAATGCCTGAAGCTACAGACCTAGCTCATCCCATCTGTAGAAAATATCACTTAATTGGCAAAACCAGTCCCCACAGCTAAACCAGGTAAGCTCATTTTTGTATTAAAAAAAGGTTAGCTTCGCTTTTTTTCAACTAAAGAAAAGAAATTGTAATGCTATGAGGCCTTCCACTTTCTTTCTGGCGATGTGGAGTTCTAAGATTGCTGGCTGTCCCGGCATTGGCGGGCAGCGAATTTGTCAGTGGATGAAACACAGCGCGCCCCTCTCGGTATTTCTCTATTTGCTCTAAGAGATTCTCTTGTAGGTGGGGCCCTTGTGCTTGGGTCAGAGCGCAGGTTCGGCTCAGGACGGTTGAGAGGTAGTGTTGGGAAAGCTAAGAGCAAGGCAAGGAGAGGGCAGAAAAGAGAAAACAGCCAGTGCAGTCCATTCTCGGGCAGGTCGCCTTGGGTGGAGGGGACACTGGTAGCTCAGAATCCGCAAGTTGAGCCCCTTAGTACTCAGGAGACCTAGACCCCAGATTAGACTACAGTTTTGGGCCGGAGGGTTAGCTCAGTGGTTCCGGTGCCTGCCTTGCAAGTGCAAGGTCCTGAGTTTGATCCCTGGTAACCACATATAATGCTGGGCGTGGAGGCATGCCCACCAACAATCAACACCGCATACCACAATGCTGGGCATGGTGGCTCACGCCTGTAATCCCAGCACTCGGGAGGCAGAGACAGGAGGATTGCTGAGTTTGCGGCAGCTTGCCTGGGCACCATAGTGAGCTCAGGGCCAGCCTGAGCTACAAAGCAAGACCCTGTCTCAAAAAGCAAAAAAAAAAAAAAAAGACTACAGTTTTGCAGAACCTGGTTTTATCCTACAGACTACTGATTCCCAGAATGGAGTGCGCAGGAAATGCAAAGGAAAGACACTACAAATTCTATTTGTACTTTTTTTTTAGGTCATCCTGTTAAACTGCCTATTTTGGCAGATGTTTATTATTTATATAAAATATAATAGCAAGCAGACAATTTTAAAATAAATTATATATGTAATTTACATGTGGGTGTGCATACTGTACATGAGAGAGGGAACACTTTACTACATGATAAGCACGTGTAGTCAAACAAAATCTGGGAACTGCTCACTGTTAGGGACAGTGAAGGAACACTGGCGGCTTCTAAGTCAAGGGGGAGGGATGGAGTTGTTGACTGGAGGTGACGATGAGAAACAGCACCAGCGCCGCCTCCAGAGAGCAGGCAGCAGGATCGATGGGGAGAAAAACAAAGGAAAGAGGGAGCCATAAATAACGCACACTAACTAAAGGAAGGAGGAAGAGGAAGAAATTTAATAAAGCTTTTTAATTTTTAAATTCTCATTTCAGATATACACTGTCCACAAGGCCTTAAACTCCACACGTTGTTTGTTCATGTTCTTTCCTCTCTGTCTTTAACACCAGGGTCATGTTTAGCTTCTGATTTGGGAGACCATGAACTTCAATTCTCAGAAGAAACACAAATATAAAACCTTGTGATTAAGAAAGATTTGTACTTGTGAACCTGATCTTTTAGGAGACATTTACAACACAGTGGTTAAAATGTCCAGGGAAAAAAGGAAGTTAGAGGATCTAATTTGAGTAACTTCCCTTTTTTAGAAATTCTAGTATGACCAACTTTCCCAGAGGGAGGGATTTTTAAAAGTCCCCAAAAAACACCATAATAAGGCATAATGTTACCTTATAGTTACATAAAATAGGTCTGATCACCAAGGGTTTTTGTGCCCTCATCCTGGGGTGCCAGTAGGTTGTCTGTGTCGGGCCGATAAGAGAAGAGGCATCCTGGGCTCGTAGTGTGATGGGAGCTCAGGCTCTTGACAAGTACTGGGCTAGAAAAGAACCTTTACAGTAATAGTGGAAATAAACAAAACATCCCTTTTCCCATCTTTGTTCTTGTACCGTAACAACAGAGACTTCTGTGACCTCAAAAAGTGTGAGGATTACTCCCCACCAACAAGCAAGCAGAGAGTTTTGCAGTGGACACAAGCTGGGTCCTCTAATCCGGTTTAGTTCTGACACTACCTGGAGACGCCCCCACCTACCCACACACACTGCAGATGCCAGTCCCCAGCCTCAGGGAGTTTAACCTGTGCTTCTTACCAACCCGGTGTAAATCAGGGTTCCCACAACTACCTCTCTGCCTTCGGTTCATCTGCTAAAATTAACGGAACTCAGGGAAACACATTTACTGGTTTATTATGAAGGATGTTACGAAAAGACCTAGAAAAGGAGATGACAAAGCGTGGGGAAGTGGCACAGAGCACAGCGCCCTCTCTGAGAGCACCTCCCTCCAGGAGCCTCTGTTCAGCTGTCGGAAGCGTTGTGAGCTCTGCCCTTCAGGGCTGTGACAGACTGTGTTGTGCAGGCAGGGCTGACGCAGGGGGGGACCCGTCACAGCTGACTATGTGCAGAGGGACTGGAGGTTCAGCCCGACAAGGCTCGTGTGTTTCAGCACTCTTCTTGACCTCTCTGCCCCTCCTCCCTCTCTCCAGGCGATGGGGAAGAATAGTGACTTCTGTGACCTCAGGGACAGTCCTAGGACCTACTGATGGGGAAGTTAGTCAGAGAATTTCTTTATGGCCCGTAACCAGAGAGAAAGGCGGAGGCGGGGGTGGAGATTAGATTGTGTGACCCACCTTGGGGAAGAGAAATTCAGGTTCCTATGTCTTCCTTGAGGAGGAAGTTATGAGCCAGGAGACATGAGTGAAAACCAAAAATATATATATATCATCATATCCAATAATACTACGGGTGCTATTTCAGTCATTAGAAATAAGTGCTAAACCAAGAGTTGGAGAAGATGGTGCCCTTGTGAAGTGTACCATGCTGGCAGAGCTGCAGTTCAGCTTGGGTCTGTTTCTGAGCCCACTGTAGTACCAAAGAGGTAGCTTGCAACTTCCATAGGACAGATGCAGTAGGGAGGCAGAGGCAACAGGCAAATTACAAAGCCTTTACTTGTGTATTCACCAAATAGTTATTGAACAGTGTGGTATCCCCCCCGCCCCCGGCCGAAAAGACAGCTACGGAGCTGGAAAAACTAGACAACACCATTTCGGGCAATCTGGAGATGGTCCAGCCCCGTATAGTACCTGAAGACTGTTGACGCTAACTGCTCAGCGTACAGATGCAGTGGAACTCTGCGGCATGCTCGCCTGGGGACGCTGCCATTCCCAGCTCTGCCCTCTGAAGACTTGGCCAGGGTGGGGGCTACCACAAGGAGCAGCTTTGTAGTGTGACACCTCAGTTCCTTTGAGCAGGGGAAGGTCTTGGGCCTTCCAACCTGGGGTGCCAGCTGTGCCATGTTCCTGACAGCATATTCCTGCTGAAGTTGTGCCCATTTACAGTGGGGAACACATGCTCCCAGCCAACCCCGGGCCCCCTACACAGGGGTATGAAAGGCCCAGTAAACATCCAGACAGACTAGGAAATGCCCTGAACTTTGAACTGTGTGCTGCACAGCCCTCACAGAGCCTTATCACCACAGGGTAGAAGTCCTACTGGTGTTTGAGCACGAGACTTTGTCACTCTGTCCCATTACTGCTTGGCTCTTGGGCTACTGGGACAGGGACAATCTGT
>PVIC010018235.1:0-31818 GCA_004025085.1 Thryonomys swinderianus
TCTTTCTTTCTTTCTTTCTTTCTTTCTTTCTTTCTTTCTTTCTTTCTTTCTTTCTTTCTTTCTTTCTTTCTTTCTTTCTTTCTTTCTTTCTTTCTTCTTTCTTTCTTTCTTCCATTCATCATGTTTCTTTCCCCCACTAGTGAAGGTACTGCTTGTTACTCTATCATTACAGCCAGACGTGGTCTTTCCACCCGAGAGGGCTACGACGCTGAGGGAACCGGAGCGTCAGGCCCACCCCGCCCGTGGAGTACTGTGCAGCTCGACTCAGTGTCAGCGTGGGGACCAGCGGGAGTCAGTGGTCAGGAGCGTGTCCTCCACCCCGCCCGCCCCCCTCTAGCTCCCCTTTGGCTCTCTGAGCCTCCCTAACATCATGGCGAAGCTTTGCTGGGCTACATCTTTCAGCTGTGAACTTTCTAATTTGGAGCAGTTAATAAAGAACCGAAACCTCTAACCCCGTGAGTTAAAAACCCTCTTTCTTTAAATCGTGTCAGACATTTTGCCCCACTGATGGAAAATAACTTAGTATCAGACAGTTATAGTACCTTAGGGAAAAAAAGAAAAAAAAAAAAAACCTTCTTCTTACAAGTCATATTTTGACCACATTAAAATGTCACATAAATCCTGGAAGTTTTGTGGACGTATTAAATGGTGAAGTCAAGGGAATGACCTCACTATGGAGCCCAGGCAAGCCTCGAACTCAGCAATCCTCCTGCCTCTGCTTCCCGAGTGCTGGGGTGACCGGCGTGAGCCACCACGCCCGACACTGTGGTATGTGGTATTGATTGCTGGTGGGCGTGAGGCACCATACCCAACGTTGTTGTATGTGGTTACCGGGGATCAAATCAGGACCTTGCACTTGCGAGGCAGGCACTGGAACCACTGAGCTAAATCTCAGGCCCTCTGGTGCTGACTTTTGAACTCAGAACCTTACATAAGTGTCATACTGGCCACACAGGTGATGCCACATCTCCACTCACGCAAACTTTGGGACTTTCTTTTTTGTGGGGTGCTGTAATTCTATAATTTGAAAGGTAAGTACAAGACATCGACATTGAATGAAGGTATTCATAATCTTCTTCCAAGCTTTACAATTAAATTTTATTTAAAGAATGTGCAACAATCTAGCAGACCCTTCTTCATAGCAAATGGTATCGTTATCATAAAGCTTAATTCTTCAATACCTTTTCCAGAGATTTGGCACTAATTTACTGTGTAAAATTCTGTGTAACACCAAGTTTCTTGAAAGACTTAAGAAATGCACTTGAGACGCATTATCTCTGCTTATTTATCTTCCTGCAGAGCAATTTTCCACTAATTAATTGATCATAGACTATTTGGCATTATTAAAATTCCTTTAAAATTAATCAGCCAGTCAATTCCTTTAAAGGAATGAAAAAGAAAATTAAAAAATTATCTAGAACATTACATGGACAAATACAGGATGGTTTATATTTTGCTGCCACTCAGTTGTTAGAAAATTGCCAAATATTATTAAGAAAAGTGTTTAAAGTCTTACAGTGACTTTTGACAGGTGTCACTTTTTAGGACTGATTTAGTTCCTATGTTAATAAAGAAAATATGGTTAAGTACTAAAAACATTTACATTATTAAGTTTAACATATATTCTACTACAAAAATATTTATGATACCATCTAAACCGGTAAATGTCCTTATCCAGAAATTGATCTCTTAACATGCCACACATAACTTATTAAATACAATAGCAGAAACAGATTATTACTATTTTTCAATATAATAAAATATTCAAATATTTAGTAAAATAGTGTTCTTGGGAAATTATCTGGAAAGGAGGCATTACAAAGTTTTTCTACTAAAGTTTAAGAGTAAACTATTTTTAGCATTACTACAATCTTTCACTGTACTAGTAAATAAAACTTATTACATCAAAGTGTAATATTCTGAAGAAGAAAAAAAAGGAAACAAGATGAATAAAGATATAACAAGGAATAGGAATAATATATTTTGCACAATTATCTTTGTTTTCTAAATTTTATGCAAGGAACATTTTGTCCTATAATCATAAAAATAACATAATATTCTAAAGTTATTACCAGTAAACATTAAGATAATCCCTTAATTTTTTTTTTTGAGACAGGGTCTCGCTTTATAGTTCAGGCTGGCCCTGAGCTCACTATGTAGCCCAGGCAAGCCTCGAACTCAGCAATCCTCCTGTCTCTGCCTCCCGAGTGCTGGGATTATAGGCATGAGCCACCACGCCCGGCATCCCTTAAATTTTTTCCTACTTAAAATGTGTCCTGTTGGCTTGATTATAAATGAAGCAATGTTTTCTTTATTGAATTGATAGGTTAATTTTAGATACAATCATGATCACATTCAACATTGAGAATTTGTACCTAAACATTATACATCTTGATTCTTATTTTTCCCATTCATTTACCCTCCCTACAACCTCTCTACTCCCCTATATATATAAGCTGTGTTTCCATTTTTGGTTTATATCGTTGAACTTGTTTTACCTTCTTTATTTACTCTTATTCCCTTTCCCTTTTCCCTTTGAATATTTTCTTTCTATTTCACAATACTTATCTTGTATTCTGGACCTCATATACACCTTTGGTTGCTCATACTAGAGAAACAATGCAGTATTTACGCATTTATGTCCTATTTATTTAAGTTATGAGTATGTCCTCCAGGTATATCCACAAGTGTCTCAATTTATCATTCTTTATGTCTGACTGATACTCCATTTTATTATTATTTTTTTAACCCCACACATCTTTTTTATTCAGTCTCCTGTCGATGGGCATTTGTGCTATTTCCAAGATTTAGCTATTACAAACTCAGCTGCTATAAACATGGGTGCAGATAAGTCTGTGATATTATTCTTGATCTCCCTGTGCATCTTGTGGCCATGCCTAGAGCAGCCCTCTTCTGCCAGGCCCCACAGAACGCCACTCTGCCGGGTGCCAGCTGACTGACCACTCTAACGTCTGCATGGCAGGATAAACCTTTCTCTCTTTAACACCTTTGTGGGTGTTGGGTCTTATGGTTCAGTGATGATAGAAGATATGAGCACAGAAAAAATATCATATGGAAATGAGGGCAGAACTGGGGTGTCGGATAGGACAAGAAATCTCTAGCCAGTCGCCAGAAGCCAGGAGGAGTTTCTCTGTCATGTTTAAACAGTGGCTTTGTCTCAGATATCTGACCTTCAAACCATGAAATCATGAATTTCTGTTGTTTAATCTACTTAGTTTCTGGTACTGTGTTTTGGCTTCCATAGCAGATTAGTATATCAACTAATGGGAAATATAAAATACACATGCTTAATATATATTTGGAAATAGTCATCCACAGAAGGCTAACCTAATTCCTAATGTTTGTCCACACAAATGATTGTTAAATATATAACTCATAATATTAAATAAAACAGAATTGCTACCTCAAATAAAATCATATTAACATATAATATTCAAAGTACTGAATGTAATTATAAAATACTGTAACTGAACAACATATTCAGTTACTTGTTGTGAGCCACGAATGTCACTTCACAACACTCATCTATTATTTTTTCTTAGCAGTTTTTTTTTTCTTTTGGAGACAGAGTCTCGCTTTATAGTTCAGGCTGGCCCTGAGCTCACTATGTAGCCCAGGCGAGCCTCGAGCTCAGCAATCTTCCTGCCTCTGCCTCCAGAGTGCTGGAATTATAGGCTTGAGCTAACAGCCTGGCCATTTTTCTTTTCTTTATTTAATTGAATTCTTTATCGGTACAT
Organism: Thryonomys swinderianus; assembly: GCA_004025085.1. NCBI lineage: Eukaryota > Metazoa > Chordata > Mammalia > Rodentia > Thryonomyidae > Thryonomys > Thryonomys swinderianus. The sequence goes on from PVIC010018235.1 coordinate 3,759, forward strand.
TTTATATAGATATCATGATCATGCTCAACACTGAGAATGTGTACCAAGATATGACAGTGGCTTTATCTCAGACCTAATTTTCATTTTTTCCCATTCCCCTGCCCACTTTACAATGACCCCACCACACACAAACACACACACACACACACACACACACATTATAGCAGTCATTTTCATGAGGTGATAAGAAAGTCATTAGGAAAAACAAAAAATCAAGAGTCATTGTACTTCACAATGTGGGTGCAACTATTCTGAGACTTTAGAAAAGAAATCTGGGTACAATCTTTACAGTGCCTGAACAGTGCAGTTTAGGGAACGTGTGGAAATAATTTTTATCAAGAATGAGGAAAATGTAGCAGTTGGGAGACAGGCAATTGCAAACTAATTCAACAGTGCCTTGGAGTTTGTTAGAAGTAATTACAGCTTCACAATCTAAATTTCACATTTAACCTCAAATATTTTTCATCCCATGAAAACATGGATGATGAGAGGAAAACCTGAAAAGGTCCAGTTATGTTTTTATAAAGTTCCGCATTTATTGAACTTGAAAAGAAGATGCCGTTCTTAGTATATGTGCTGCCGAAGCGAGCACAGAAGATGCTGTTCTTAAAATGCGAACACAAAGGTACAACTTAAATTGCTGAAGACAACTTCACTATGGATAATCTAGCATCTACATTTGATAAACTATTTAAAACACCAGTAGAGTAAGAGCACATAGTATAACCTGTGTAGTAGTATACCAGGAAGCAGGAGAAAATGGGAAGCTTTAAATTATACAAGGGAGTAATAATGTGAAGGTAAATTTCTTAACTATCTTAAAGCCTATGTAACAGACCTACCTTCTGGTGCAGTGGATTGAACCTAGACCCTTCCCACTGGGGTTCATCTCCAGCTGTTTTTAATTTTTTTTGAGAATGGGACTTCCTAATTGATTAACTTGCCCAGGCTAGTCTCAAACCTGTAATCATCATCCTTCAGGAGTGCTAGTATTAGCGGCATGCAGTGCCAAGCTTGGTTTAAAGATAATTTTTAAACCTTCATATTTCTATCAAATCACATGCTAAAATTGTCTTCTCATTTGAAGCCAAGTGAAATCCAAATATTGATCATACGTCAATAATTAAATTTTCTTATAACTCTAACCTAAACCTCCAAGATTCACTTCGTTTTGACTTTTAACCACAAAAATAATCTTAATAACGTCTCAGCTTCTAATTTAAAATGTCATAAGTTTATCTAAAAGGTATGCAAGCCCTGACTCTACTGACTCCAATGTAAGAACAGACTTTACATTGTATTATGCAAAGCCAGCAAAAGCCCTTGTTCAGAACTCTCCTCTGTGTGTTATTTCACAAAAGTCTGCGATAAGCTGAAAAACGGGAAGAAAGGGTCAAATGTAATAGACATGACCCATCATCGACATCCCCATAAGTGATGCAAATGTATTTCTCTCGGGTCAGAGATCGGATGTCATAGGCTGTGTAGTTACAGAGGCTGGGTCTAAAAAAACTGCAGAAAATGATGACTCATTAGACTGCTATTGCCGTGAGCACAAAAATCATCTCCTCTCTTGAGTGGTAAAGCCGTTGAGACTTCTATTTCCAGAGCCATTTTTTAAAAAGGGAATAGAAAAGTTCATAGTGGGAATTTGTGACATCTACAGATCAGTGTATATCTTAAAAACATCAATATTGGTAGATTTATTGTTCATCCGATGAAGAAGGAAAGACTAAAATTTTTGTCCTTTAGGACTCCAGTACTACAACAAAGACACCTAGTAATATATAGCAAAAGACGATTAATTCTCTATGTAAAGTTAACAGAGGTTTTTCATGAGGGGTTTTCACTTTTTCATTATATGCAAATCTCTTCATTACACTGAAAACAAGAAAATCACATTGTTAAAAGAGATTGCTTACTGCTGTTCTTTCTCATCTTCTCTGTGATTTTATGCATTGTGTGGATAGTTCAGGGGTCAGAAGACAACAGGTCCCTGTGAAGCCCTTGAATTCATAGACCCTACAATTCAACATTTTGTATCATTTGACTTCAATGTTACCCTGAATTTTATTTACTAATTTTTTTATTACTTGTACACATGTTCATTGTTTTCCTTAGAATACACTAATAAATCTCTTTTTGATGAGAAATATTGTTTTATATGCTATTAGCTTATTTTTGTATACTGCTCATTGAAATATGAAACCTTATTTTTTTAGTATATTAAGTGATATTTAGAATTTTCTTCGAGGATTGCATAGTACAGAGAAATAATTTGTTGCAAAATCTTGTATTTATAAAAATACATATTTATAGTCACATGTACTGTGGTTGAAATTAGCATACAATAATTGTATGTATATATATATATATCCTCATAGTCCCATGTACTGTGGTTGAAATTAGCATACAATAATTGTATATATATATATATATATCATGAATAATAACTCATGTAGTTAATAAAATCAAAATAGAAAAAGCTCATGGGAAATCAGTCATTGTTACATTAAAATGCTTTCATATCTTCTGGTCTCTAGTCTGATATACCTACAAAAATTTCACTAGACTTAACTTCAGTTATTGTTATAAGAATAACAGTAAGCTGTACAAGTATAGATTATTACATAACATTAAAATACATGATAATGTATTCAAATGTTAGTGATTATTGTAGCTGAAACATAAAGATAATATTACCTTCTACTCAGTCCCTTTATCTATCTTTTATACCCAACCACATATACATTATTTGTTCCAAAGCTGTTTCACTGTTTTCTGTGTCCCAAGCATTATCCTCAGGGCATTTAAGACAGAACCATAAAGGTAGTCTTTCTGTGCTGCGAAAGCCATGAATGTTTTTGATGAAGGAAAAGATCATCGGTATTATACTGCAAAAATAATCTTAAAAGACTTTTATATAAGATTTTATATTCTGTTCTTCACAAGTATATGAAACTAACATGTAGACAATTCAGTAAGAACTGTTTAGATCTGATCACATTGGCATCTTTTATTTGTATTTTTTTTTTAACGAATGAAGGAACCGAGAGGAAAAGTAAAGGTTTCAAACAGTGGTCCTGCCCTCAAGGTGAGCAGAATCTAGTCACTCATTTGGTGATGCTGGAGCCACACATTTTAGAGCAAGTAAAGATGGAGCTCTTGAGTATGTAAGACACTTTGACAGAGTCTGGCTTCTAATATTTACTGAGAAAGTTTTCCTCCTGTCCAACACAAGACATTCTGTGTTTCCCAGTTGTATTAAATGAGGCACTCTTCAGTTTCTCAAAATAAAAATATGGCCTTATTAGTCATAATTTTTTTCCTTCTCAGGTGTCCATTAAACTGTCATCAAGTTGGACAGCTCTACTTTCTAGGTCTTTTTTTTTTTTTTTTTTTCTTGAGACAGGGTCTCGCTTTGTAGTTCAGGCTGGCTCTGAGCTCACTATGTAGCCCAGGCAAGCCTGGAACTCAGCAACCCTCCTGCCTCTGCTTTCCAAGTGCTGGGATGACAGGTGTGAACCACCACACCTGGCACTGTGGTATGTGGTACTGACTGCTGGTGGGTGTGAGTCACGATGCCCAGCATTGTATATGGTTACCGGGGATCGAACTCAGGACCTTGTGCTTGCAAGGCAGGTGCCGGAACCACTGAGCTAAATCTCTGACCCTCTAGATCTTTCTTAAATAAAGCCTCTATTTTCACCTAGTGGCTGGTTTAGTAAAAAGTTTGCAATTTTACTTGAACATTTTTTTCAAACCAACCAATCAATAACTATTCATTTTATGTGAACTAAAAACATAATTTCCACAATTATGGGAGAAAAGAATTCCAACTATCATTTCTGTTTGGTTGGAGTTTAAAATAAACTTGGGGATATCTTTTTAAAAAAATATATACTTCAGTGTATTCCTGTATTAGATTCCACAAGACATATGATTCACATGGGTTGAAAACCAACTTATATAATACATACATATGAGTTCGTGTTTTACTGTTACCTTATAATTAGCCATTGAAAGTGAGCTTACTATCACGCATTGTAGAACAACAACAACAAAAAAATTTAAAGTTTCATCGCTTGATCTACCTAAAACAGTCCTTTCTGAACTCATTTTCTCTGGCGCTAGTCAGGGAGTGAGTCAGATCTTTGGCCTCTCTTTCCCTTACCCGCTGTGACTCAGACTATGGAAAACACTCAGCAGCAGTTCCCAGGAATAAGCTTCAGAGCTCAGAGCGCCTGAGGACTGAGAGCCGAGAGATGCCATTGGTTGACGTGACTCCCAGGAGTCACCGCTGAGCATCAGCCCGGGCTAGTACCTCACTGGAGACCTCCCATTCCTCACTATGCATCACTGGTCATTTTTTCTTAGGTCTCGTTGGCTTTTTCTCATATCTTCCTGTTTCAAGTTTTAACAGCACACAGAGACTTTTCTACTGTCTCACTTGACAAAGGATGTAAAGGAAGCAGCAGTGTTTTTTTTGTTTTAATTCAGTTAACAAACAGTGTGATTTCATCTTCAATTTGTAAGAAAATGTTACTGCAAAATTTTAAGTTCCTTAACACTCAATTTATAGTTTTCTCTAAACAACAATATGGCAAACAAGAACTGGTCTTTAAAAACTTAGGATGATTTTCCTTTTTGGTCTGGGTTGTATAGATGCCTTGGTATTTGCTAGATGTAACTCTATTTTGAATAATAGATCTACTGAGCTGACTTCAAGTGATAGCTGTTTTCCATGTACTATAGGCATTTTGATTGATTTTTACAATTCATGGGTTCTTAAACTTGCCTGAACACAATTCTTTCTCTACACACATCAAAGAACACACACTGTATTTCATTATCTCAATTGATCGTTTTAACGTCTAAGCTTCATGGAAGGGTTCCAATCACTTTCTTTTCCTGACTCTTTAAGTTTTTAGTGTTGTTAGTTCAAGTTGTTAGTTTCAGTGTTGTTAGTCCCTTGCTCATTTGGCTTTCCAAACCAAAAATGCTTCAATTTCTGAAGGCAGTTTTTGACAAACATAGCGAACGTGTAAAGTCCATAATATTTCTGTACTGGTTGCTGATCTAATTGCCTATTTTATTTGTGAAATCTCATTTCAAATCACCCATTCCATATATTCCACATATTCTTTAATAGGCACAGAAAAAGTTAAACTGAGTTTTGCCTCAGCAGGTGAATCTATGGTATTTTTCAATAAAGATTTATTTGATACAGGATTAAAAATAATTTGTGAATTACAGAAAGGTTGTAAAATTAATTCCTATAAGCTTTTCTCCCAGTAAGCATTTTATCAAGTGATATTTATGTAATATATATGCTTATATTATATATAACATATATATGTAAAATATATATGCTTATATTATGTGACACATACACACACACATATATATATATATATGTATATGCATTTATGAAACACTGAGTGTATGTCACTAAATGATAGCACTTGTTAGTCAAATTTGTATCTTAAAATAGGACATACTTATTAATCCTAGTAAAATTAATAAAATTAAAATATTAATGTTTATATCACCCTACTACTAAATGTCCCATAATATTCTTCCACAAATGTAAGCAATGTACATCTGCATATCTGTATAGGTGTGTATGGACACATATAGAGTCTCAATATTTCTGTATTTTGAATTATGCAAAGAATCGTCTTTATCAACACAACAGGTATTTTGCTTTTTCACTGTTGAAATTTCAGTTCAGATATCCTGATACTGTTCTAAGTGCACTGTGTTTTTGACTACCTTAATACTGATAACATTTCTTTTCTGTGGTCTCCAGGATGATATTGTGTTTAAAATTCTTGTCTTTTGCCTAAGCAGAAGCAGAAGAGGAGAGCTGGACTGATCCCTGGCACGTGGGATGCGGCCTGTCTTTCACACCATTCCTACTGCGCCAGTATTTTCCCGTCTCCCTCTGGGTTACTGTCCTCCAATCACATCCAGTCATTTTCATAAATTAAAGCGTGATGTGAAATTTATTTCCGTTCTTCCAAAGTGGATGTTTAAATGTAGCCAAATTTGAGAAATTCACTCATTTCTTCTCAAGGATGTAATTTTTGAATATTTTTATTTCTGTCTTTATATACAAGTAATGTGATTATTGTCAATTCAGTGCTGTGAAGATACTTGTAAGTGATCAATCCTCCTTTCTTAAAATCTTTCTTCCTTCTTAAAGGATTTTTTCTTCCTTTGTAAAATGCCATCAATTGCCTTCTTTCTTGGATAGTACACAGAACTCTCCTTAAGAGAATGTTTTGAATATATATATATATATGTATATATATATATATTTTTTTTTTTTTAGACAGGGTCTCACTTTGTAGTTCAGGCTGGCTCTGAGCTCACTCTGTAGCCCAGGCAAGCCTCAAACTCAGCAATCCTCCTGTCTCTGCCTCCTGAGGGCTGGGATTACAGGTGTGTGCCACCACGCCCGGCAAATATTTTTTAAGACTTCTTAATTATCTGAAATAATAGGAAATCTTATGGTGACAAATGCTTAATAGTTTACCTTATATTCAGAAATTGTACAAACCAATTTAAAAGAATAATTTCAAAAAGCACGTTGAGTTCTTTACATTGAACGCAGCATTTTATTTTAGTAAGGATCAATTTATGAATTTTTGAAATGTCATAATTTTTGCATAAATGCTAACATCTTAAAAGCTCATGAAGCCTTGATTTTTCCACATACTCATTTGTTTGTTAATTTAGTGTGTGCATTCATAAATTGATCTTGACTGTATTCCAGGAATATTTTAAGCATGAGGGATAAAATAATGAATGTAAATCTTTTTTTTTTTTGCTATATCATGATCTTTAAATCTTTTGAGTAAATATCTAGTAGGTAAATAGCTGGTTGAAACTAAACTTAATTTTTAGTGTTTTGAGGCATCTCCATACTGACTACTGGAAATAACCTAAATGTTCATAAAGAGATGAATGTATGCTGAAAATGTGCTTTTTGTGTTCAGTGAAGTACTATTGTGACATAAAGAAGTCTAAATTTGAGTCATTTGTAGGAAAATGAATGCACACTGAGACCATAATGTTAAGTGAAGTAAATCACACAAGGTTAAATATTACATGTTTGTTTCTTTGTTTGTTTGTTTGCAAGAGCCTCGGTTTCTAGATAAGGCACACACGAAAGAACGATCGTGCGGTAATAGCGAGACGAGTTTTGGTCCTAAGGGAAGGGAACTGAAAGGGGAAGGGTATGGAAACAATATTAAAAAGAGAGGTGACTGTAAGTGCTAAGTATGTGCATCAAGTCTCTATGAGGAGTGTGGGCATTGCATTTTCCAGACGTGTAATGCATAGATGAAGAGGTTCATGCGGTGTAGCGGTGCCGTTAGGAGGGCGTTAACAAGGAAAAATCCAGAAACGTCATGTGCGTGATCCAACTCACCATGACTCTTGTAATCGCAATGTAGTATAAGCATATGCTAACACAAAAATTTAAGTAGAACCATTTTTCAGTGTACAAAGGCAACAAAATAATTTCAGATATAAAAGAAAGAAGCGAACAAATTAAATTCATGAGTTAGCATTACGGGGAAAAAAATTCGCCATAAACTTCTCGGGTTTCTGAGTAGGTTGAGTCTCTTGAGTAAACTATATGTGCGAGCATCAAACAGATAGAGCAGCTATGGAGAATGTTTCCCTGTAGAGAAATTTAGAAATACACTTCTCCAGAGATGTTTATACTAGTAAGGATGAAACCTTCCCTGCGGGTTGCTTTTCCTCCCCAAGGATATGTCCTCATGTTCTTGTTTGGCAATCTTAGAGAGTTTCTCTTTCCCTCCAGAAGAGTAACTGACTATATGCCACATACCAGAATGAGTGGTCTTTCTTTTTCCAAATAGGGAAATGAGAAAATCTGTAGGTACTTCCATCAGTGAGTCTAGTCCTTGTAGGGTTCCGTGGTGTCACATGGAGCATAGCCCACACACAGGAAAATCTGGTCCTGACTAGGATGTGCTCTGGGAAACTTGAAGTGGAGAATCTTTATTTGCAGCTTTTCCAGCTGCTATTTTTCATGCTTTGCCATTATTTGTTTTGGATCATAGAAGCTCTTGCTCTGTGCAATCTGGAGTGTGCTGAAATACTGGCCAAAGAACGTCAAGGTGGAATAAAAACATCAAACTCTAAAGTTATAATTTTAATGATCATACATATGAGGCAAAAGCTATCTCAGGTATAGAAGGATGTATTTTGGTACAAAGATGAGGAGAAACGTGCCTCATAAAAGTTGTCTTCAGTGGAACCTGACATGTGAAGCATATATCATTGATGAAAGCTTTCTTTTTTTAAAAATAAATGAAGAGTATGTGAGATTCAAGGAATGAAAATAAAGAGCACGATGTAGCTATGGAACGAATCCAAAGTTGAACAGGTGTGGTAAGTAATATAGTTATGTTGACAAGATTAGTGGAGGTTTGATCTAAAGCTTACAATAGTCACTTCTTTTTACATGTATTGATTTTTTTTATAAAAAATGATTTCATTGGTACATTTTAGACACACATTATGACCACAGTTCACATTGAGAATTTGTGCCAGTACATAACACATTAATTCTCATTTTTCCCATTCTCCTGCCTCCTTCCATACAGTGATTTTGACACTGTACTTTGGCATCAAAATGGAAATGCTTTGCAAACATTAAGACACATAAGCCTGTTTGAATAAAAGGATTCTAAAATTGAAAACATCTTAGCTAATGCAGTACTTGGTATTTCAAGCTCAGGACCAAATCTGTTCTCCAGGGAATAAAATGCATGGAAAATTGAACTTGGGGAAGAAGAGGCATAGCATTGGGAATGATGTCTGGTCAACAAATGAGGACAGGAATAAGAAACACTCTGTTCTAGGCCTCAACAGAGTGTTTTTGTTTGTTTATTTGCTTGCTTGCTTGCTTGCCTGTTGTGTGCTGTTGTTACTGACTGCTATGACAAAGACCTTCACTGTACTTAGCATTGTGAGAGTCACGGGTGTCGCTCCTGAAATCTCCACATGAGATTCTAGGCCCACATGGTAGGTAACAGTAGGCAGGAGGCCAAAATGCAAATAGTGAAAGCATTCATTTCCATGGATTGTTTTCCCTGTGAAGATTAGAAAAATGAAGCTAGAAATCTATAGGTTTAAGTAAATTTCTTCAGGTAGAACTTATTTTCACTCCTGCAAATCTTATCAAAGTGAAAAAAGGATTATTGGCTGCTAGTCTTTGCCTGTGAAAGAATGTTTTGGCTTTCAAAGGAGGTGCAGTTCCACGTGGCAGAAAGAACAATGCACAACTTTCTGCTTATCAGAGGTCCTGCTAGGGATAAAAACGTCTTTCACTCTCAGTTACTTCAACTGTGTAGTCAGAAAAAATATCTTGTACCTCTCTCTATAAAACATGTAAAATTAAATTGTGTTTAATTATGGGAGTCTACTTTCAAACCCACTATAATTTCTAATATATAGAGAGGTTTATCTCATTAATTTATGTCAAAAAAGGAAAATTAATAGTGCTCCATATAATTGACAATGCATCATAGGAAATTACATTATGTAGAGTACTTAAATTTTTTAAAGAATTGATTGTTTTATTCTACATTAAAAAATGTTAAATTCCTACAAGAATAAAGGAGGTATTCTTTGGAGTCATACCAATTGTTATTATGCCTCCATGTTGAGTGAAATCAGAAATTTGTCAAAAGAAACAAAACAGCTGCCATCTGTTTTATATACAAAAGAAGATTTAAAGTACTAAAATAACTAAGAAAAAGTATATTTCATTGTCTCATTATATTTTTTGTGCTAAAATCCAGGTAATTCTCATTGTTTTCATGCTCAGGCTAACAGTTTTCTAGGCCCAATCTGTTTTATGAGTATATGAAGGTATACCATTGCCTAGCTTTAAAATGATTTATCAGAGCACCAGAGATTAAACTCAGTGGGACATTCCTGTCTCCCCAGAGCTGAGCTTAATTCTAGGTACCAGAAAAGTAAACTAATTAATTAATCAAAAATGATCAGCCCTTCACTAGACACGTGGTGGTCACTACACTTTTTTTCTGCTCCTTGAATATGAAAAAACAATATATGAGAGATTTGTTTGAAAATAAATGTATGAAGTCTAGTGTAAACCATGAAGTACCACATTTTGAAAGAACAGGTTAATTACTAAATTATTACACTTTAAATTCATACATGGCAATCTTCTGTTTTATTACTGAACATAAAGGTTGTATGGCTCAGATTAACACAGATTTTAACTCTAATTTTTTAGAGTCTATTACACACGTCTTCACTGAACTGAGTATAATAACTTGGTCTCAGTCACTTGCCAATCATCAAATGATGCTCTAATCTTTTCAATATGTTATATACCTTTTCATGTACTTACTAAATGTCATGTTTTGGATTAACCACAATTTGAAAGAACGGAAGATTGATCTTAAGGAACCAAGAAACTTCTGTAATTATTTTTTTCCCCTCAAATAACTTCTCTGTGGGCCTGGGGTTTACCTCAGTATCGTAGCATCTTCCCCAAAAGACATCTCTAATTTCTCCCTTTACTAATCAAGGCTTCCTTTATGAAATACACCAAAAACTTTATTAAGAACCAAATTTATGAGAGTTTCTAACACATATCCTACATCATCAGCTATTGCATCTAGTATAAACATGGGAAATTATAACTTTTCTCATTCTTTGAATTTTTTCTAGGGTGAATGGAAGTCTGCTTTTAAATTTTAAAGGCATCACTGTGATTGGGGAGGATGAGGTTCAGTCTCTGGGCCGCAATCCATTCATTTCTTTAGCCGGGGTACAGCTCCAGGCGAGGGAAAGGAAGCACAGGAGCCGCCTTGATCTCTGTGTCAACTAGATGTCCTCGGAAAGAGACACCTGATATTTGCTCGAAGGAAGAGACTTTATCTACAGAACCCCTTAGCAGGGTGGCCCTGGGTAAAGGATTACTTATAACAAATACATTTCAGAGACTGGATTTATGAGACACGGGTTTCTTCAGGATGTCACGTAAACTGCACAAGCCTGAGAGTGTAAACCGGACGTGTGTGTCTCTCCCGCTCTGCGAGGCAAAATCTTCTCTCCTCGAGATCGTTCATCTCGAGGGGAGAAGACTGTGCGAGTGGCTTTGGAAAGATCTGAAAGACTGACAGAGCTGGAGAATAAAAGACAATATTAATATGCACTGAAAGTGTGATGAGACAGAACCAATGAAGTGTGTGTATTTTCTTCGCAGCATCTGAGTCATATTTAAAAAGCTGATATGTCTCTGTAATATAAATTTACCGGGGCATCTTTATTTTATATGGTAAAACTAACTTGGAGAAATAATTGGCATTTTCTCCTTTGTCTGCCTCTGAATCTTGAGGAAATTTTAGGTCATTAGTAATTTTGATATATTGGGCAGTATCTCTTATTCACATGTATTCTGATAATATGATCCCTTAGTGAGTTTAGCAGAATATACACAATACACATAGATGGAGTATTTAAGCACACACACAAAATCAATTTTCTTCATTTCATCATCGCATTTTTAAATTGGTGCACATTGTATGGAATGAAAATGGGATCTTGCAGTGTGTCGTGGTCTCCAAGGAGCCACTCCGACAGGAAGAAAATTAAAGAATAAAGACAAGGAACAAGACTGGAGAAGCTGGTTTGGGGCCTGGTCCGTGCTGCTCTGAGCAGTAAGGTCAAAGGAACCTGAGCTTGCCAATAATTATTGGATTCCCGGGGGGGGGGCAGTTGATCAGAGGACAACAATAATCCTAAATTGACAAGGGGTTTTTGAGGGAGAAAGCATCGGATGACTCAGTCCTGGGGTGCTGAGGATCTTCTGCTGCTGAAGATCTTAGGGCAGGACAAGCTCAAATTGATTAAGACAAGGAGATGAGTGGAGGCGTTTTCAAGAGCAGGTGGGGTGAGTTAAGCAGACAAGGAACGTGCCCTTCCCCAGGTGACATCTATCTACAAAGACCCAGGACCTCTGCAGCCTGCCCTTGGGTTTCAGAGCATCATGGGATTGTTGAGGTCTTAGCCTTAATCCTAATTTACATGTGAAATGACTTTTTTCTCCAAAATTAGGTAGAGACAAGTAACTAATAGTGAAGCATTCTTACACTATCTCACTTACATATCACCCAGAAGCCAGATTTGAACTGGCACAGATGCTACTCTATGATTAAAAGTTACCATCTATAGACATCCACACATATTTTCACCTTACAAGTTAAATGATCAAATATATAGAAATGAAACAAAAATATCACTTGTTTTCCTTTCTATGTTATTTTCGATTATTTTTTCAAGCTTTATTTAGATATGATTGACAAAAACGTTCCTATGTATAAAGTGATAATGTGACTATTTTAAATAAGTGGATTGTGTAATTATTAGCACAATCAAAATAATATATTAATCATAATTATATTAATCATAATAATATTTTTGTGCATGTAACAAAACAATTTTAGAAAATATTAAGTGCATGATACCTAATAATACCAAAGTCATTATGCTGTGTATTAGATTTCCAGAATTATTTATGATATAATTGCAAGTTTATAAACTTTGATAAATATCTCTCACTTCCTACTCTTCATACACGATCAGCACCATTTTATATATCCCCTATTTCTGTTGATTCAACTTTATCAAATTTTATATAATAATGGTATCATACAGAATTATGTCTGTTTCACATTGATAGTGTCTAATTCATCTACATTGTTACAAAAATAGCATGCTTCTTGTTTTTAATGCTGGACACGATTCTTGTCTTCTATAACCCATTTCTAAATCAATTTATCTATCCACCACTTAAGATTTTTATCACGTCTCGGCTAATATGAAGAATGTTGCAATGAGCATGAAAGTACAGATTAATGTTTGAAATAGTGATTACATGTATTTTTATATTTATTTGAATATAAGATTGCTGGATTAAATAGCAATTATATCTTTAAGGTTTACTGGGAATCCTATAGTACATTTCATGATGTCTTTTGGGTTTTATTTCTATCAACAATGTAATAAGGGTAACTTTTTTCTATATTCTCACAGACATTTGTCATCTTCTGATTTTTTGATAAGCCATTCTGACAGGTGTAAGTTGATACCTTATTGTGGTTGTATTTTACCTCTCTGTTATGATTAATGATTTGAGCAAATTTTCATATACCTGTTACTCACTTCTATGTCATCTTTGTGAAAATGTTTATTCACATTTTAGCCCATCTTTTAATCAGGTTTAATCTCTTATTACCTCTAGGTTTTGCAAATATTTTATCACATTACATAGGCCACCTTTCACATCTCGTTGATTGTTGACTTTCTTCCATAGAAACTTTTCCAGTTGATAAAAAGTTGCTTTATTTATCTCTCATAGTTTTTTTTTTTTAACACATTCTTATAGGTGTTTTATAGCTTTTGGTTTTACACAGAAGTTTTTTAGGCCATTTTGAATCAATTGTGTGGTAAGTCTTAAAATAAAAGTCCATACATTTTGCATTCAGTTGTCTAGTTTTTCCAACAAAATTTATTGAAGAAAAGAACCATTTCCCATGGTTTATTTTTGGTCTTTGTGAAATATTAGCTGACAGATTCAGAATAGGAGTTTTTGGTGTTTTTATACTGTTACCTTGGGATATGTCTTTCCTGTTTATGTTTTATTTTTTCTGCCACAATATTATTTCAGTGACTGTATCTTGAATTACTTTCACCTTTATTTTTCAACCTCAAGATCACTTATGATTCCATGAAATTTTTGTTTTTCTATCTCTGTCAAAAAATGACCTCAGGATTTTCAGAGACAAACGCTAAATGCATAGGTAATTTTAGCAACTATGGAAATTTTAACAATATTAATTATTCCCATTCTTGAATGTGGGATTTCTTTATGCATTGTCTTTAATTGATTATGTCAGTGTTTCATAGTTTTCCATGTATAAATCTCAATTTCTTGAATACATGTATTAAATTATTTGTAATTTTATTATGAATGAGACTTTTCTTGACTTATTTTATTGATTGTTCATTTTGAGCCTATAGAAATGCAACTTTTTTTTTTTTTTTTTTTTGGAGACAGGGCCTCACTTTGTAGTTCAGGCTGAGCTCACTATGTAGTACAGGCAAGCCTGGAACTCAGTAATCCTCCTGCCTCTGGCTCCTGAGTGCTGGGATTGCAGGTGTGAGCCACCATGCCTGGCTACAGCTATCTTTTTTATGTTGATACTGCATTCTTGGACAATGACATTTGTAATTTCTGTAAAATTATTTCACAATTTTTAAAAGTTTTTTACATGTAAAATCATTTCATCTGCAGAGGAATTTAAGGTTTTTTTTTATATTTGACAATTAATTCCTTTTTGTGCCTAATCATGAGTTTTTTTTTTATTTTTTTAAAGTGAATTCTTCATTGTACATTTTTTAGATAGCTCACAATCATACTCAACATTGGGGAATTTGTACCAGTATATGACATGAGTTATTCTCATTTTTACCCATATCCTTACTCACCCCATAACCCCCCACCCCCTATATACATGTTCTTTCTTTTACTTTTTAAATCATATTTAATCTTTCCCCTCATTTCTTGCCCCTACCATTTCACCTTTGAATATTTTCTATTTCACAAAATCTAATACATTCTAGAACTCACACCTACAGATTCTCAAACCAGAGAAAAGATATGGTATTTACATATCTGTGATCTATTTATTTCTCTTATTAGTGTGTCCTCAAGGTGTATCCACTGGCACATAAATGAATCAAACTTGTCATTCTTTATGGCAGAGTAATAGTCCATTTTATTTTAAAAAGTACATCTTCTTTAACCAACCTTGTAAGTCATTTTAATACTATGTTGAATGGAATGCTCCAGAATGATAATGTTTGGCTTGTGCTTAATCTTAGAACAAAAAAATTTCAGCTTTTCACCATGCAGCATTAGCTGTGGGATTAAAAATATGGTCTTTATTACATGGATGTGCATTCTTTGCCTACTTTATTGAGGGCTGTTTAATTATCATCAAGCAACATTTAGTTTTATGAAAAGATTTTTCTGCACTTGTCATGGAGAAAATATGAGTTTACCTTTTATTCTTCTGAGCTCACTATTAGCCCAGGCAAGCCTGGTACTCAGCAATCCTCCTGCCTCTGCCTCCCGAGTACTGGGATGACAAGTGTAAGCCATCACGCCCAGCATTGTGGTGTGTGGTACTGATTGCTGCTGGGCTTGAGTCACCATACCTGGCATTTTGTATGTGGTTACCGGATCAAAACCTGGACCTTTCACTTGCCAGGCAGATGCTGGAACCACTGAGTTAAATCCAGGGCCCATCAGAAAACTATTTTTAAAGCGACCCTGCCACATTGCCAACTGAACAGGAAGGACAGAGAGCTGAATCCATAGGGTCAATAAACAGTAACTCTGTTTGAACTGAGTATCGCTCTAATTCCTCAGTTTCTAATTTTCTAATATAATATTGAAAACATTTACTATTGGCTATTATCATTAGTTTTACTCTAGGCATTATTATAAATATGCTGATTTTAGAAATATAGATGTTTCAAATAATGATGCAACAATATTTGTACCTATTGTCACTTCTCAATGAATCCCCCCCAAAATGAAAAGGCCCTTCAAAAGAAGCTGTTCTGATGTTCTCTATGAACTGTCCAAGCACTCGTGAAGAGTGACAAGTTTTCCACATATGTTGGTGTTTAGTTTTACATTCGTGAGTATTTTCCCCGTATGGTTCCTTACCGCCTCTGAAGCTTCAGCTGTATTTGGTAAGGTTCACAGAATGCTAACTTGGTTCGGATACCTTCTGGCACCCAGAGAGACAGAGGCAAAATAAGGGCAAAAACTACATATACAAGAGTGTAAAATGTACTTAGAAATATATTTCATCAATTATAATCAGAAATTACAGAAAGATAACGCGAGACATTAAAACAAATCCATAGTGTTATAGTACCTGCAAATGGAACTTTCTGGGTCACAATATGTTTGAAGCATATGACTAGTAAACAGCTACCAGTAACACTAAGTTATAAAAGAAAGTATTTTAAATCTGTTTTTGTTAAAAATGAATCTTTAGTAATTTCTTAAGTGAATATTTACTTTTTCTGAAAATTATCCCAAAAGCTAAGAGGCTTATAAAGTTAACTCCATAATTCATATGAGATTATTTACATCACTTGCAATGAAGCTTTCCAACGTCACGCTAAATCCATCTGAAGATAATTGTAGGCTATAATCACAGAGCTTTGCAAGCAATGAATGCCACAGAGATAATTGCTGTCCTTGGTATGTATGTAATGAGGTTGAGGTCAAAATGATTAAGTGACTTGTTTGTTCAAAGTCATACAACAAACTGGTGAGTAGAACTCAGTGATCCTGACATTCTCTCTATCCTGTTGTGTTTATGATCTATCAAATAGCTTTCCGTGCCAGAGCAATAAATAGCTTAATCATTTGATCACAAGGGTACATTGATTCAACAAGTCAAATGCGACCCAGTTTAAAAGGTGGCTTTTATGAAAGAAGTTTACCTTATCCTTGTTTACACAGCCAAGAACACTGAGGAATTAATTTCAAGCCTGAAAGTTGTGTGGATCAACTTTGATGAAAGAAATTTGAAAAAATCAAAGCAAACTTTAAATATTCTAAGTAGATAAACTTAACAAATAACACAACTCAGAGTCCTGTCATGTTGTCTTTACAGCTCTATAAAAAGAAAAATAATTCAAACTTCATTTATTTTATTTTCATTCAAACTTTATTTATTTTAAATAAATAAAATATCATTTAAAGGGAAAATTAGAATATTATTTAAAGGAACATTTTGAGAGTAAAGACCATATCTTATGCATAAAGTTGACTAAAAAATTATATATTTTGAGAAAATAGTTTTATGTACTCTAATACTATTTATACTTATTGTTTTATAAATGTCTATTATTAACTTGATAGGAATATTTAATAGCTGGAATAATGTTTTTCAAAGTACTGAGAACAAATGAGAACAATATATTCTAAGCAATTTTAATTAACTACAATTTATTTTAGTATTATTGGTATTCCAATAATGTTAGCATGCTATACTCAGCCTTTTTATTCTATACATACATTTTAATATGTATTGAATGGTAGTTGTATTTTAGTTTTCATTAACAATTTTAATAGTAGTATAACTAGTGGAACATATTTTCAGTCAGATTTTTTAAAAATTAAAAAAGTATATTATTAAAAGGACTCAGATTATTTAATAATTTTAAAATGCAGATGGATCAGTGTACCCTACAAGTAATATGCACAATGTACAAGTTATTTACTATAAATGTATCAAAAATGTTCATTAAGCTGGGTTGAGTATCAACTCATCTTTATTTTAAGCTCAGTCATGCCAATGAGTGGCCACGTGGTGAGGCAGGACTCTAATGCACGAGACTCCTACTACAGATGCACAATCAAATTTAACTTGTGAAATTCTATGCAACAAATTAGTTTTCTCATTTTCTTGGACAAATTATCTTTTAATTTAAAGAAAATATATTCTAAGATTATACTCCAGTGAGAATCTGCCAACTAAGCAACAAAAAAATGAAAAGCTGATTCTATCATATTATCTCCATTTGTTTAATGATAACAGTATATTAGAGGTGCTTCTATCAAATTATAAAAGACAACAGTAACCAGAAATATAATGTAAGGGGATTGCTTTGGGAGAATATTGCAGTGTGGGGAAAAGTGTGGAGATATACAGAACATGTTTCTTCAAAAATGAACATTATATACAGATTTGATTAGCTGTTACCATGTGTGAATACTGGCACCGTGTTGCTCTGATAACACTTTTTTCATCAGAGATGTGTATCTTAAAGACTTTCCAACTCCTTCACCTCTAGAATGAGAATCATGTCTTAGACTCTATATCTTCTTTGTATTCTAATGGAAATTTAAGCATAAAATGTGTCAGCTTGTATCTTTTTAAAATATTTGTGTACTGTGTATGAAAGAATGGTTTTAGTGTAGTGGATATGATACTGTTCATGTGATATAATTTGAACTCCAGTTGAACTAAGAAAATTAAGACTATGATATGTAATGTTACAAAAGAGAAAATGTAATACAGATTATGTTAATTTAACTATTCAAAGGTGATTCAACTGTCTAAGTGACTATACACACACATATACATTCAGAAACACAACCCACTGGGGTCTCATAACATGAGAGAGTGAGAAATTAGCGACTCCAAAAATTTTAATTTTAATTAAATTAAATTAATAAAATTTAATTAATTAAAATTTCATTTTAATGTTGGTATTTTGTACGTGCGCACACGTGTTGTGTGTGTGTGTGTGTGTGTGTGTGTGTGTGTTAGTCCTCCAGTGCTGATGGGCACATGATCAATTCTGGCCGAAGAGTTATAAAGTTGTGGTACACTGACAGGTATTTGAGAAAAATGTCTTTTGTCTCCTCTACCAGCATACATGTAGACAGTGTTAGAGAAATTGTTGGGAATTGCAGTGGGAAAGCCAGTCCCTGAGCCCTGAGGTAGGGAAGTCATGGAACAGAAAGCCTCCGAGGCCATCAGCATAGAAGTCTCTAGAGGTGAAAGAAGCATGCTACTTATATCAAAGGAGAGAAGTGACCCAAACAGGTCATGTGAATTATCTACGGTAGAGAAATAAAACAGCTTTTCTACCAGTTAGCTTACAGTGTCTTCTATGTTTGTTTTGAACTAAAAGATTGAAAGAGCATTATCTTACTCAGGTTCAAACTTTGGCTGACCTCTCAACTCTTACAAGATGTCTTCACAACTTCAGACTTTTTAGTTATTGGTTCAACAAGAAAATGTTATGGGTGTGTACAGGGTTTGTCCTTTTGGTTGCAAATAGATTGAAGGAAAACTAAATTCAATTTAATTTTCCTTCCTGTGATCAATTGGGACTGGCCACTTGAAATTCAAAGAAACTGAACGACGCTATTTACTGAATAAAATTTTCTCCTTATGTAAATATAACTGTACTATGCATAAATAATATTACTGTTATTCCTCTTAGGAAAACAGTATCACTTGACATGATCTTGTTATTTATGAATGGACATGTTTATTTTCTGTGCACTTTTGAAATACATTTATAATACAGTTCCACTTTTACAAAGCTGGTGGTGTTCATGCTTTTCCACAATTTATGTTTCTCTAAATTTATTGAACATCTGCTTGTCTGCTTTTGATAATGTCAAATGAGTTCGAGTGTATCAATATTATCAGAAAAGCACACTGGAAAATTACTGACAACTTTTGCTAGAAAAAATTACTGACAACGAATTCTAATAAAATGAATTCACGGGCAAAAGTATGTCTTCCCCCTTTCTGAATCTTGATTCTTCAGTGGTTTTAGCTCTTGTCACCTGCAGTAGGTGACTGATGTGTTGTTTCTTGCACATTTGCTCACAGTCATCAGAAAACAAGTCTGATACTAGTTCAGGAAGCACAGAAGGGAGGTCTTGCATTTTACATGTACTCAATATTCATGAATTTCAGCTCTCCTGTCCTTTGTCTTTCTGTCTGTCCGTAGATTCTAGATACCAGGGAGCAAAGTCTCATCAGGGGCCCAGGCATCCAGCAGTCAGACAGCTATGAGTGGAGCCTGGTCTGCTGCTGTGAAACTCGCTTTAAGTTCAAGTCTCCTTCTCGAGGTGAAGAGGCAGGATCTTCGAGGCGGAGCCATTTGTGGATTAATCTAGCTGTGCAGTGAATGGCCACAGGCTTGGTGGTTACCTTGACAGTCCTGCCCATGAAAGCCAGCTTGGCTGTGCGCCACATGCTACCGTCTCTTTCTGCTTCGTACCTTACACTGCTGTCCTAACTGAGCTACTGAGGACACCGTCATTAAATGTTTCAACCTCTGCCTGAATCCAAGTGCCAAAGTAAATCCCTTTAGGTAATTGTGTTATTTGGAACAACAGATGGATTAAGACACTAACCCTCGTGTGTTTTACCCATATCATCAAAGAAGGTTCTTTGGCCCAGCCCTCGAGTCAGCGAGTGAGGGCATTTCAAGTTGGAACCACAGATCAGCTTATTTGACAAGTGGCCATTTTGAAAACCACTGGACCATTCAAAAAAAAGCTTTTATCTTAAATAAATGTCATTGTAATTAGTTCAATTCAGCTAAAACACACAATTAGTAACTAACTAAACTATGAGGCAGTTAAATTCAGTCGAGCATTTGGCTGCTGCCCGGCCCTGAGCCTTCAGGCTGGACATCCATCACACAGCACAGAGCAGTTGAATACCCACCGCATGCTGTTCTTGGAGCAGGAATTTCTCCCTTATTTGAATTTCTATTTTGGAGTCTGTGCCTTTGTTGTACAAACACATTTCCTTCAATGTGTTATTTTGGAGCAACTGGTGAGTGTTTGTAATAATCTTCAACTGTCTAAATGTCTTTTTTTTTTTTTTTTTTGAGACAGGGTCTCGCTTTGTAGTTCAGGCTGGCCCTGAGCTCACTATGTAGCCCAGGCAAGCCTGGAACTCAGCAATCCTCCTGCCTCTGCCTCCCGAGGGCTGGGATGACAGGCGTGAGCCGCCACGCCCGGCCTAAATGTCTATTTTTATTAGTGCATGTTCGCAGTACAAAATGGCTACCTTGATCATGAGGAGTTGGTGTCTGTACAAAACAATAGGAATTATTTTTCACCTTCTTCCTTTCCCTTTCCCTCTGTCTTCCCTCCCTCTATCTCTTCATCCTGTATTATTTTTTTAAAGAACATCTCTTTCCAGTTTGCTATTATCTATTGTTGATTTTGCTGTTTAACTTATTTAACTTTGAGTTTATTTATTTTCAGTTTCTCATTAAGAGAAATCATGTAATATTTAAGTTTCTATGCCTGGCTTAGTTCACTTAACATTATAATCCCACAGTGCCTCAATTTTCAAACGAATCAAGTTCATCCTGTAAGGCAGAACAGTTCACCACTGTGTATAAATACCACATTTTATTTATCTGTTCATTTATTGATGGACATATAAGCCATTTTCAAGATTTAGCTATTCTGAGTCATGCTGCTTAAATATGGATGTACATATTTGATATTTAGGGGTTTCTTAACTTTTAGAACTTTTCAAATACTTCAGGGGCTGCTTATAATTTAGAACTGTGTATCAATTGAGACAATCTCAAATCTCTATTTCAGGTTTTGTTTCCCTAGAGAGGAAATCTAAGAAAAGTGCTATCTAAAAAGAGCAGCAAGATTCTCTGAGCAGAGATGGGCCACAGCATAGGAAATAAAACTAGCTGCTTTGGGAGGTGATCACAAATCAAAGCCAAACAAACCCCCCAAATCTGAAAGATTGACTGCACTCCGGATATCGACTTTTTACCACAATTTAAAACTGTTTTGGAACGGATTCTGTGTTTTGGGGTCCTGGCCTGTGTATGAGAGAATATTTATCAGATTTTTTGGCCTCTACTCATTAGATGCCAGTAATAACTTCCAGGGAGAGAGTGGAAAATGTTTCCGGAGGTTGCCAGGACTTTCCTGGAATATGAACGATAGCAGCCCCACTGAGAACTCCTGAGGAAAATGACTCCAGCCATCAGACACCAGGGGAAATGATTGGCCATCATTCACAAGCCCTGCATCAAGTGGCTTCTTCAGCTTGTTTAGGAGAAAGAATGGCAGGGCGGAGACCAGAGACAGCCACTCTCCGTGTCCAAGTCTAGGAAGCGATCTCCTGTCCCTCGCGCCAGCATCATGATCAAATGCATCTCTCGGAAAAAAAACCAAAGGCTTTCAGTTGCTCTTGAAAGAGGCAGCGGATTGTGTTGGCCCCAGAAATCCGAGAGCGGCCAAACACAATCCTTCTCCCATAGAGGTGGCGGCCAGGGAAACATAGGTCCCTCGTTCCACACAGAAGCAAAGCTTGTGGAGAAAGCAGCATAAGTCTCACGATGTGGGCGTCAGAACACTTCTTACAGATGAGCACGAAAAACAGAGAGAAGATGATTACATTAGTACAGTGCAATGGGGGCATGTTTCTAAAACGTGAAATAGCAAAAAAAAAAATTGAGAAATCTCTTGTGCATAGGAAATGTTAGAGATTGATTGAGGAATTCAGATATCACAGTGAGGAAAAAAGAGGGTGGAAATGTGGAGATTCCATTGATCCTGAGGCCGAAATACATGCCAGCATGGCACAAAAGGTAGGATGAAGTGAATATTGTATTACAGATTTTTATATGGTTAATGAAATACTGTAGATCCTACTCAAGCATGGGGACATTTATAAAATAATGATTCTCGAGTGCAAACTAGCCGAGTCAAAAGTCAATAGAAGTATATGGGTAAAAATGAGGATTAACAGTGCTGGGAATGGTGGCTCATGCCTGTAATCCCAGCACTCAGGAGGCAGAGGCAGGAGGATTGCTGAGTTCGAGGCTTGCCTGGGCTACATAGTGAGCTCAGGGCCAGCCTGAACTACAAAGCGAGACCCTGTCTCAAAAAAAAAAAAAAATGAGGATTAACTTGTGTCATATACTGGTACAAATTCCCCCAATGACATGTGTGATTGTGAGATGTATATACATTGCACCAATAAAGAATTCAATTAAAAAAGTCAATAGAAGTATTGTATTAAAAGCCTGATGCTGGCACATTAGATAAAACTGAACACAAACTCTTCCATTTAAATGCATAGGCTCAAAGGTAACTGTCTGAAAGTTTCTATTTTACTCGATCTATCTATAACACAAATTAAGATATAAACCATAAGGGGCTGGGGATTTAGCTCAAGTGGTACCGCGCCAACTTTGGATGCACAAGGACCCGAGTTCGATCCCCAGTACCACAAAAAAAAAAAAAAAAAGATATAAACCATAGATAGTCCACAATTAACAACTTCTTTAAAATGACATTTAAATGGTATTTTAATGGACCTAACCTACTAAATATTATAACATAGCCTAGCCTAATTAAATTTGGGAAAATGACCCAGTGGAGAGCCTGTTTCATAACAGGGTATTTAATGTCTTAAATAATTTATGGACTCTAATATTAAAAAACATATATCACTATTAAATTCAAAATTCAAATTGGAGTTCTTAAGGACTCCGTATCATTTTAAGGCTAATGGAGAGTCAAAAAGTAATGGCTTTAGGAACTTAAGTGTGGGTACTGTCTATCTGTTGATAAATATTGCTAGAAGAAATATTACAGAGGTGAAGACGAAGAATTCATAAGGATATAAAGCTCACTGGGGGTGTTGGTATGGGGGCTGTGGGCTCTCTCTGGTATCTGGGTAAGTAGATCACACGAGGCTAGACTTTGAGATAGGTCTGGACAACATAGTAAAACCTGATCTCAAAAAAACTTAAAATTCAATAGATAAAATACAGAATGATTCTAAATAAATATAAAAATAACAACATTGTACACATTTCATGAGAAAATACCAATAGCAGTTAAAGAAAAATAGAGAATGATTTGAACACTTCTGTCAATAGCCAATAGAACAAGTACTCAGTTTTTTTAGAGATATAATGACTGTTTAAAATCTGACCAAGCCAGGCTTGGTAGCACCACTTGTAATGTGAGCATTTGGTAGGCTGAGGCAGGAGGAACACTCTGAGTTCGAGGCCACCCCGGGCTATATAGTGAGTTCAAAACCAGCTTGAACTATGTAGTGAGATCTTGTCTCAAAGAGCAGCACCACCAACAACAACAACCAAAAATCAAAACAAAACAAAAAATTGTGTGTGTGTGTGTGTGTGTGAATCAGTGTCTGATCATACTGAAAAAGTCACTTAGTTGATAGAAAATATTTTACAAAATTAAACAGGCCTCAGTTACACAAAAGTCCACCACACTAGGAATGGAAGTGTACAAACCCCTCTACAAACGTGAACCTGACCAAGGGATGATGAGGCTGGAAAATTAAGAGACACAGAAACAGGTTAAAATCGGGCAGGAGGGGTCAGACAACTCATGTCTCCCTTTGACCGAAAGCCCCGACTGACTGGTGCACCTGGGTTTTATTTACCTAGATTCGAGCACGAGCAATTAGAGTCCACAGGACTCACCTGGCTCCATCCTCCACGGCTCTTCTTGGGGTAAACAACTTCGCCTCAGGTGTTTTTACGCCTCCCTGCGGCACGTTAGTGCGCATGCGCATCCCCTCCTCCTCCGGGAATGAAGCCAGCAGGACCTCCTTCTCATCCGGTCTTCCCCTGGGGGAGGAAAGTTTTCAACCTGTTAAATATGAAAACCGTATTTGCCATGTTCTTCCTACTGAATACTTGAATCCCTCCTTAAATTTCAAAGAAAGCAGTGATGTCCAATTTCATTATTTCTAGTGATTATACTACCAGAAGCCTTTGCACTGAAGTAATGTAAGAAAAACAAAATCATTATGTATGAAGAAAGAAAATATCACTTTGATTCTGTGCATGTATTTGCACATGAGTAAAGAAAGGAAACCACAGAGATAATCCTAAATAATTTGGGGAAAAACAACTGAATAGTAATCATTCAGATGATTCAGGATAAAAGATCAAGAAGAAAATGAAGGTTTATCCAAATATGAGCACGGGTGATTGACGTAACAGAAAATAAAACACTGATCATAGCATTGATAAAATATATTTATAACAGTAAATATTAAAACTATAAAATATAGCTGAATGTAATTAACTTACATACAAATAAATAGCGGTCTGTGAACCTGAAAATGCAATATTGTTAGAACAGTGGTGTTCTCAGCTGATGTACAGATTCAACACAATCACACTAAAAACTGCATAGCTCTTGAAGATATCGATAAGCTGATGGGAGACTTTATACAGAAATATGGAGGCTTATAGTAGTGAAAGAGTCAAAATAAACTTAAAAAATTCTTAGGGTTAGTGCCGGGCGTGGTGGCTCACGCCTGTCATCCCAGCACTCGGGAGGCAGAGACAGGAGGATTGCTGAGTTCGAGGCTGGCCTGGGCACCATAGTGAGCTCAGGGCCAGCCTGAACTACAAAGAGGAACCTCGTCTCAAGCAAAGGAAAAACAAAAACAAAGAAACAACAACAACAACAAAACCCTCTTCTTTGGTTTGAGAACCTGTAGATGTAAATGAGTTCTAGAATGTATGATAGATTTTGTGAAATAGGAAATACTCAAAGGAAATGTGGTAGGGGAAAATAATGAGGGGAAAGAATAGATATGATTAAAAAAAAAAAAGAAAGCACATGTGTACATTGGGTGGGAGGTTGTGGGGTTGGTTGGCATATGGGTATAAAGGAGAATTAGTTCGTGTCATATACTGGTACAAATTCCCCAGTGTCGAGTGTGATTGTGAGCTGTATGTAAAATGTACCAATAAAGAATTCAGCCGGAAAAAAAAGAAAAGAAAAAGAGTGATTTGGCAGAATGAGACTTCCATCTTTGTGACTGATGAGTTCGTGTAGGTCACAGCCAGGCAGGAAGGACACCGGAAGCATTTTCGTCAGCAAGGCCCGGCCCCCAAGACTCAGGGCAGCTCCTCGGGGCGATGGAGTTTCTCCAGTGTATGTGGCCCCCTTGAAGGGGCCCCAACTTCTATCTTAGGGACATGTAAGTGACTAGGTTGAAAGACTCCAGGGGCAAACAGTCCAGGACAGGTACTCTTCTGATCCCTTATCCCGATTCCAAACATTTCTTTCTAGGCACATTCTACAGTTACTCTTGTATCCAATAAGTGGAAAAGAGGCGAGAGCTGGATAGATACCAGAGAAGCACCTTGAAAACCAGAAGGCTTGAGCTTAGTTTATTTTCTTTAATTCATGAACCTGACATTACTTATGTCCTATTTCTATTAGGAAAAAAACTGTTGATAAACATGAAGCACATGAATAAGCAAACTTAAGGTAAATCTTAATTTCTAGGGAAAAATAACTGCTGAACTATACATTGAAACAGCCATAAAATATATATCTGTTAGGTCTTTTAAGAGTGATTAAATGATTTTTATTTTTGTATCCAAATTTTCATATATAACTAAAATTGTAAATAATACTTGTTTATTATAGTTTAAAAATGATATTATTTTGCCAAAACAATTGCAATTTAAAACAACTGAAAAGTAATTTTTTGAACTATCCACTGCATATGATAATGATTTCATATAGTGCAGGAAGAGAAAATTCTGCTATCTAGATATTTAGTGTATTTTTAAATTACATGTTTTATGGAGTTTTTATCAGGTGTAATTCTCTTTGTAGAGTTTTGATATGTTTGCATTAATTATAGATTAATTTTCATCATATTCTGAATAAGATTTCAGCAATATGATAGCATGTAATATTTTATTCCTGATGTCAGGAATATTAATATATCCACTTTCAGATACACAAAACCTACATATTTACTACGTGCAAGACTTTTGTTGAGCCATGAAACTAAAATTAGTGAAAATGTCCCATTTCTCACTCATTCTGGGGAAATTGGATTCGTTTTGTCATGACACAAGTGAATCTGTGCTGGGTCACACATTGTGCCACACCTGAAGCGCTTCACAGCGCCCCCTGAGGGTTACAGAGGTTTACACGTTTGCTCTGCTTCCTCGAAACTGTCACTACACTGTCTTTTCTAACACCCAGCCTACCTTATTCTGTGCTGCTGACCCTGCCCACGTTTTTAGGCGAAGATTCTCTTCAAAGCAGAAATCCCCCAAAATTTCCCCAAAAGAATGAGTGCCATTTGCTAAGAATTGTTCTTAACCTTATTTGAAGGTCTCGTGGTCCCAATTTCAGATATCAACCAGAAGATTAAAGAAGCACATAGTCACATAACATTGGTATCTCTTGGATTCTTTCTAATCTCTTCCTTACTGGAAAATAAATGAGGACAACAGGGAAACTTCTGCTGATCTTCTCTTCTGCACATCTCATTTTTCTCTTGCTTTGACTTTTAATTCTATTTTCTTTGGGTGAGAAGTTTGCATTTTAAAGATGATGATGTGCCTTAGGTATTTTGGTCCACTGTGACTCCGCCCTGCCCTCCCATACCCAAGGCAAACCCAGACTCTGGCCTTGCGAACCTAAATAAATAAATAACACGAAGATCTAGTGTGGGAATTGGGAAGCATATTAACATAATTGACCTTCCTAGTCGTCTGGTTTTTGTTGCTAAGGATACGACCCCACAGAATATGTGAATGATTCAAAAAAGAGATTTAGTTTGATTTGCAGTCTCACTGCAAGTTGAAGAAGCACACGTGGGAACAGCATTCTTACTGACAGAGCGTCACAAAGAGGAAGACGAGGGCTGTGAGAAACCTCGCTCCACCGCCTTCACCAGACACCTTCTAACCAGACTCCTGCCGACCCTTAAATTTGTGAATTGTGCAAATGGGATGGACCAGTTCACTCCTGATGAAGGAACCCTAAACTCTTCTGCATATTCTCACCGCTTTCCTTTTCCTTACGCCGCCCTCACGAGTGATTAAACTTCAAAGTGAGTTTCAGAAGGGACAAAACACCTTGAAACCTTAGGATCATCTGTAAAGACTTCAAAGATCCTACCATGCATCCTCTTTTTTTTTTTTTCTGTAGGTTTTGTGAAATTCATAGACTGTTTTTACAAGCCTTTTTTTTTAATGCCTTAGGCCAAACATGCTTTCAAGGAAGCCCTTATTTACGACAAGACTTTTATTAAGCCATGAAACTAAAATTATAACATTTGTATGAGAGTGGTTCTTGAAAATATAATGAGGCTACAAATAAATCTGGAGATAATATTTTAATTACGTGTTAGAATACTTTAATATGGCCCGTGGAGCATGCAGGATTTAAGACAGATGTAGGAACACAGTAAACAGAATGAAGTGCTATCTATATGTTTAAAAATTAATTTCTCTATTGCTAAAGTCTGAAATGCCAAAGTACACCATATTGTATTTGTGTGTGCACTAGAAGAGACATTATATTTCCCAGTGGGTTTATAGTAAGAATTGGCGCTGAGAATTT
>PVIC010018236.1:0-31791 GCA_004025085.1 Thryonomys swinderianus
CCAGGATCAAACCCAGGACCTTGCGCTTGTGAGGCAGGCGCTGGAACCACTGAGCTAAATCTCTGGCCCTCTTTTCTGTCTTCTAATGTTATTTTCCAGTAATGATACTTAATACAAATGAATACTATTGATTTTTCCCTTCTTAATTTCAGTTTGAAACACTTATAGGTTGGCAAGGAGTTACAAAAATAGTGCAGAGAAGCCTCACTTAACGTTTGTGCAGTTTCCCTAAGGAGGCATCAAAGTACAGTTCACTGTCAAACCAGGCAGCAGACACTGGTACAACCCACAGCTGCCTTCAGATTTCACCAGTTTCAGGCACTCACTGTGTGTGTGTATGTGTGTGAAATTCTATGGAGTTTATCACATGCACAGATTTGTGTAACAATGATCGCAGTCAAGATACAGAACAGTTGCATCACGACGAGAGCTCCTTGTTCTTCTGTTGTGCCACAACCTCCCCCGAAGCCACGCCCTTTGCCTGGTGACCGTTTTGTGCTCAGCACACTCCAGCACCAATGACAGGACACACGGACCTGCCCCAGAACAGAGCATATACTGGGGCCTAAAACAAGTCTCAACAAACTCAAGAGTATTGTAATGATGGGGAGAAACTTCTCTGACCATAATGGAACAAAGCTAGAAATCCATAGCTCAACTGAAACTGAAAAAATTTAAAACTATGTGGAAATGGAACAACAGATTCTGAACAGCAGTGAGTCAAAGAGCCACAAGGAAACCAGAATAAATCTTGAGGCAAATGAAAATGCACACACAACATACCAAAGTTTATGGTGTGCGGTAAAATCAGGGCCAAGAGGGAAATTTATGGCAGGAAGAAAAGGAGTCAGCAATCTAAGTTTAACTTTAGGGAGCTAAAATGAAAACAAACTAAACCCAAGGTTGTCAGAAAGCAAGAAGCAAAAAAATATTAGGACAGAAATAAATGAAGTGGAGAATAGAAAAATCAATAGAAGAGTTTTTTTCTCTGAAAAAACAAAAACACAACTGACAAATCTCATCTAGATCAACTAAGAAAAAAGAAAATATTCAAGTAACAAATTAGAAATGGAAAGATATCTTCAAGTGGAAGTCAGAGAAATAAAAAGGATCATAAGAGATTATGATGAGTAATTCTAAGGCAGTAACTGGATAACATAGAAGAAACAAAACAAAGTGTCTAGAAGCATACAACCTACCAAGGTCAAGTCATGATGAAATAAAAAATTCTGCCAGATCCATGGCCGATAAGGAGATTGAATTGCTAATCAAAACCTCTCAACAAACACAAGCCCAGGACCAGAAGGCTTCCCTACAGCATCCTGCCAAGTGCTTAAAGCTAACACCGCTTCTTGCCCAACTATTGTACAGCATTCAACAGGGAGGGGCACTTGTTGACTTATTTTATGGTCCTAACGTAATGTGAATACCAAAAACAGACAAAAGTCCTGGGAGAAAGAAAAGCACATGTAGGAGGACAGGTCCTTGGATGGCCACGGCGAATAGGCCACGCTTTCCCCTTGGAATCTCAGGGTGATGGGAACTGTTAAAAACAAAGGGCCCTGTTTAGGGAGGCGCTGTCTCGAGTGGTCAGAGGTCTGCCCCTGACTCCACAGGACAGGATGCTCTTCACGGCGCTGGCGCCCAGACCCAGCCGCCCCCAGGTACAAAGCCACAGCCGACTACTTTTGGGGTCTGGTAGTTGTGCCGTAGAGTGCGTCCTGTCCCGGTGAGACCCTGGAAGCTGTTGGGCATCAAGGTGGAGCCTCAGCTTCTGTCGGCTGTGGCTGCCTTTCTGTGATTAAAGCATTTGTCCTGCCTGCATCCTCTTCTCTGAACTTCTCCTTTGGCAGCTACATCTGTGCCAGATCTAAGAGGCCGAGCAGAAACCACCGAGGTGCTTTTAGGGTCCCAGGTATAGAGTCAGGAGGTCTCTGGAGACCTCTCGCAAAGAATTCTGCTAGCATTAGAGACCAATGTCCTCTTCAGTTTGATGCAAAAATCTTCCACTGACTACTATTTATCTGAATTCAACAATATGAGATAGATAATATTCCACGATGAAATGGATTTATCTGTAGGGTGTAAGATTGGCCCCTGGTATGAAACTAAATCAGTGTAACACACCGGCTTCAGAGAGCAGAGGAAGACAGCAACGTGGTCAATGCAACTGATGCAGAAAAAAGCATCTGACACAACTCAACACCTTTCATGGTAAAAACTCTCAACAAACAAGGGCTAGTGTGAAATCACTTCAACAAAGTAAAGACCATGTAAGAAAAGCCTAGGGGCATCTTATCCAGCGGTGAAAAACTAAATGCTTTCCCCTCTTGGGTCACAAGACCAGCGTGCCACTGCTACAAGTTCTATTCATCACTGTACTGAAATCCCATCTGGAGCAGGCACGCAAGAAAATAAAATAAAAGGAATCCAAATCAGTGAGGAAGAAATAAAATTATTTCCATTCACGAATGACAGGATCTTATCTGTAGAAAACCCTCCAAATTCTACAAATCTATTAGAACTGAAAAATAAATTAAGAGTTGTAAGCTTCAAAATCAACACATGGAGATCTGTTATGTTTCTATTCAGTATCAGTGAACAATGAAAAAGGAAATCAAGGTAACCATTTCCTTTTCAGTAGTATCAGTAGCCAAAGGAAATAAAACGGGACTTGACATGGTGGAGGGATCACACTTGGGACCTTGTGCTAGCAAGGCAGGGGCTGGAACCACTGAGCTAAATCCCTGGCCCAAGCTAAACCCATGGCTCTGGGTTCACTTTTCTAAGAGCATCGTTCAAAAACAGCCAAGAGGTGGGCTGGGGCTGGAGCTCAGCGGCTGTACATCTGCTTGGCAAACACAAGATTCTGAGATTGATCCCTGATACTAGAAAAAAAAAACCCTAAGAAATGTCAGTGTAGCATATTATGATGTTAGTTTTTTTTTTTTTGCTTTTTGGAGACAGGGTCTCACAGTGTAGTTCAGGCTGGACCTGAGCTCACTATGGTGCCCAGGCAAGCCGCCGCGAACTCAGCAATCCTCCTGCCTCTGCCTCCCGAGTGCTGGGATGACAGGCGTGAGCCACCACGTCCAGCAGGCATTGTGGTATGCGGTGTTGATTGTTGGTGGGCGTGTCTCCACGCCCAGCATTATATGTGGTTACCGGGGATCGAACTCAGGACCTTGCGCTTGCGAGGCAGGCGCCGGAACCACTGAGCTAACCCTCCGGCCCGCCACTGGTGTCTTTTAAGAGAATATGTGAAATGACCTAAAGTTTCAGCCTTGGGGGAAAGCGATTAGACTGTCACACATTGCTGTCTAGTCACATCAAGTGGCTCATAATGCACATTTATTTCATCAGGAAAGAACAGAGGGGAATTCTACTAACATGTGAAGTCTGCTGTCTGTGGCTGGTAGGATTAGAGGTAATTTATTTTTCTGTATTTTTTTTGCTGCCTATTTCAAGATTTTTCACATGTGACTTATTTTTTAAAAAATTTACATGTACCGCTTTCTGAAAAAAGCAGGCTAACTTTATCGTTCACATCTTTCTAACGTACAGAGATATATCTGGTTTTTCTTTTTATGCCAGCTTGGGTGTCTCTGCAGGGTACTTCCTGGCATTGAAATTACCTTTTAAATGGAAAGTGGATTATGAAGCTTTCTAAATGAATTCAGGAAGAAGAGATTGCATCTCATTCAAAATAAACATCCCCGATTTCTGTGCTGTAATTCTGAACAATAAAAGTCTCATTGGAGGGCTGGAGGGTTAGCTCAGTGGTTCCAGTGCCTGCCTCGCAAGTGCAAGGTCCTGAGTTTGATCCCTGGTAACCACAGACAATGCTGGGTGTGGAGACTCATGCCCACCAGCAATCAATACCACATACCACAGTGCCAGGAGTGGTGGCTCACGCCTGTAATCCCAGCACTCGGGAGGCAGAGACAGGAGGATTGCCGAGTTTGAGGGGGATTGCTGAGTTTGAGGCTTTCCTGAGCTACATAGTGAGCTCAGGGCCAGCCTGAACTACAAAGCGAGACCTTGTCTCAAAAAAACAAAAATAAAAACAAAACAAAATAAAACAAAACAAACCCAAAACCCAAGGCCGGAGATTTAGCTCAGTGGTTCTGGTGCCTGCCTTGCAAGCACAAAGTCCTGAGTTTGATTTTGGTAACCACATACAATGCTGGGCATGGTGACTCACGCCCACCAGCCATCAATACCACATACCACAGTGCCGGGTGTGGTGGCTCACGCCTGTCTTCCCAGCACTTGGGAGGCAGAGGCAGGAGGATTGCTGAGTTCCAGGCTTGCCTGGGCTACATAGTGTGAGCTGAGGGCCAGCCTGAACTACAAAGGGAGACCCTGTCTCAAAAAACAACAACAACAACAACCATACAAAAAAACCAAAACCCAAACCAAAACAAAAAACCCAAAAATATTTAATAATGTAAGAATGATCACACATTAAATCTCACGCTGAAATATAAATTTAGCCACCACCCGATAAGTTGTCATGGATCTGGCATCCAGGTAGTCGCTGTGCCCGGGCGATTTTTATGTGGTTTTGATGTTTTACTGCAGTACCTCATGGCTATGGGAACGTGTCGCTCTGCCATTCTGTGCTCTGATGCCCCCTGAGGTAGGGCCCTGGGGCAGGATGGCTGGCTGCGGTTTGTGACCGTGCTGGCGCTGTCTTTCCGTATCACCGAACTGCTTCCCACGCAGGATCCCCCAGATGGTGGGAGGGAAGCGCACCCGGCCCAGCCGTCGCCTGCACTATTTACATGTGTGCATTTAATCTTAGCACAGCGACGTCAGGGGGAACACGCACAGCAGAGCCCTGGTGCGTGCATGTGCATGTGCGTGTGCGTGTGCGTGTGCGCATGTGTGCACGCACGTGTCATTATGTCCACACACGGAGGCACGAGCTTTCCCCTCTCCCTCCACTTCATGGCTCTGAGATGTCGCTTGTCGACGCTAACGGCGCCCACGGAGAGCAGCACCGGCCCCTCGGATACGCTCCGCGCTCTGCCGGCCCCCACGAGGATGGCGCTTTAGTCTGGAGTGAGCTCTCTGGTCCCGAGCCTCGAACTTCGGTGGCCTCTCATGTCCCTGTAGGAATCGGGGACCCCCCTCTTCACCCAGCCCCGCCCCTGAG
Organism: Thryonomys swinderianus; assembly: GCA_004025085.1. NCBI lineage: Eukaryota > Metazoa > Chordata > Mammalia > Rodentia > Thryonomyidae > Thryonomys > Thryonomys swinderianus. Next base: position 5,162 of record PVIC010018236.1, read on the forward strand.
TCACTCTTAAAGCCCGGTTGTGGACCCCGCAGCCTTTTCTGCGACCGGTGCAGGGCTCCACAGCCCTTCTCGCTGGCGACAGAATTTAGAAGCCAGGAAGCAAGTTCTTGCCAGTCAGCGCAGCACAGCGGGTTCATGCTTTGAAATCTGGTCCGTCTGAAGGAAAGAAAAACTAAAATAAAATTAAAGAGGGAGAATAAGAAGCAGCAAGCCTCGGGCCTAAGATGACTGCTCCTCTGCAATTGAGAGAACAATGCACTGCTGGTCTGGTGGCCCCTGGGCCCGCGGGACCCAGCGCTCTGGTGTGGCAGAGCTGGCCGCCAGGGTGGCCTCTCTGAAGGGCTCGAGGGAGAGAGAGACTGAGGCTCTCACCTAGGAACGCGACCAGGGGCTCTGCTGTACAGGTGTGCTGGTGCCTGCTTGTCTACTCCCAGCACTGTGGGAGGCTGAGGCAGGAGGATTGCAAGAGGTGCACCACCGCAGTAGTTGGGCGAGCCTGTCTGGATGTCTCACTGCAGCTGAGGACTGTGGCTGACAGTCTCACAGGGAAGGGTGTTGGCTGGCGCGGTGGAACCACTGCTCTTGCCACGGGGAGGAAAGAGGGGCAGCTGAGTGAGGCCGGAGCTGCGTTCACTTGTTCCACACTAGTAAGCCTTTTACCACACCTGTCCCTTGTTACGTCGTGCTGCATACCTTACATGGGCACAGCGACGTTTCTTTTTAAAAATAAATAAAAATAAAGTTGCCAAAGGGCCAGAGATTTAGCTCAGTAGTTCCAGCGCCTGCCTTGCAAGTGCAAGGCCCTGAGTTCGATCCCCGGTAACCACATACAATGCTGGGCATGGTGACTCACGCCCACCAGCAATCAATACCACATACCACAGTGCCAGGCGTGGTGGCTCACACCTGTCATCCCAGCACTCGGGAGGCAGAGGCAGGAGGATTGCTGAGTTTGAAGCTTGCCTGAGCTACATAGTGAGCTCAGAGGCAGCCTGAACTACAAAACGAGACCCTGTCTCAAAAAAAAAAAAGTTGCCCATGTTGGACAGCAAACGTGTTCTCTTCTCACACTGCAGCTCCTGGCTGTGACCTGCTCACCGCCCCTCGGTCCCCAGACTCTCACCACAGGACCAGCCTGTCCGGAGTTGTCTGCACACTGGGACCCTTTCCTTTTTTGCTTGCCGCTGTGGGCTGGTCTGTGTTTGTGTGTTTCTATGGGAACATTCAGCAGGGTTTTGAGAGGGAGAAAAGCAGATGGAATAGTAATGTGGAGACTATGGCTAAAAGTCTGGGTAAGCAAAGGAAAGCTCGATTTCACTCTGTGCTCATGGATGGAGACTGGGTTTATCGTGTATCCATCAGTGTCTGTATTTCCCTCAGGTCTCAAGGCTCTGTGGCCTTTGACGCTTCCAAGTAGTTGGGTCTTACTCTTTCTGAGCAATTTGCCTGCACTCCCCAGCACGTGCAGAGTACAGGCAATCCACCTCCGTCACAATGCTTGCTCCAGTTGTTTTTTTGAGGTGGAATTTAAGAATTACAGATTTGTCTGAAGAAAGGCAAAACTATAACTTCCAACTTGCTCTTAACAGTTGTGCCTTATTTGCATTTTAGCTGGTGCTGTGATCTAAATTCCCCCAATTCACATACCAGTTCCCTTTTTTTTGGAAACAGCGTCTCACTATGTGTAGTTCAGGCCTTGAACTTGAGGTGATCCTCCTGCCTCAGCCTCCTGAGAGCTGGGATTACAGGCATGCAGTTCCATGTGTGGTCATGTGCTGATGCTTAACTCCATCACCGTGACACTGGGAGATGAAGATTTTTTTTTTTTTTTTTTTTTTGCTTTTTGAGACAGGGTCTCGCTTTGTAGTTCAGGCTGGCCCTGAGCTCACTATGGTGCCCAGGCAAGCCGCCGCGAACTCTGCAATCCTCTTGTCTCTGCCTCCTGAGTGCTGGGATTACAGGCGTGAGCCACCACGTCCAGCATTGTGGTATGCAGTGTTGATTATTGGTGGGCGTGTTTCCACACCCAGCATTATATGTGGTTACCAGGGATCGAACTCAGGACCTTGCGTTTGCGAGGCAGGCGCCGGAACCACTGAGCTAACCCTCCGGCCCGAGATGAAGATTTTGAGATGTGAGATCACAAGGGTCCCACGCTCGTGAATGAAATGAATGCCTTTATTAAAAAGGCCAGTGAGCTTATCAACTCTATTTCCTTCTTTTACCTTCTGCCTCCTGAAGATGCTATAAGAAACCCCATCTCTACCCCCAACCCCCGGTTCTGTTGCTACTTGGCTCTTGGACTTGCGTCTTGGAGCATGGTGAGGAACACCTCTTCATGGTTTATCAGGCACTCGGTCTCTGGTATTTTTGTTATAGCAGCTGGAACAGACTGTGACAGCCAGGATCACAAACCTGCTCGCAGACACCCTCGGGTTGAGCACGAAGGCTGAGCTCTTTCTGACTTGGCTGAGTGGTGCACAGACCAGATTCAACGTGGGTAGTCGGGGGTTGTCCAGAGAGAATGTCATGTGCTGCCTTTAATTACTTGTTACTTAACAACTTGATCTATTTATGTTTATAAGAATCAGGTGGTGCCAATCTGGTTCACGACAAAGCCACTTGATGGAGCGCCATGTAATTGCACAGAGGCTAATTACATAAATCAGCTATTTGCGTTCCAAACTCAGCCCTGAAATCTGCTCTAACTCCTTCAATTGTTCCCCATGAGCAAATAGAATTATACCCAGAAAACTAAACTGCTTAAAATAATCAGGGGCTGCCCCATCATTAAAGCCCCCGTTTCTGCCAAGAGCTCACACTGCAGGCTGGACAGCCTCGCTCTCTCCGTGGGGTGCTCACCTTCCTCCAGGGAGGTGGATTACATGGGGCGACCTGTGTGTTCTTACCGGGGCAGCCACCCCAACAACCACAGGCCGGGGCTCCAGCCGGAGAAACTCATTCTGTCCTCGTCCCGAAGGCTGTGAGTCCAAGGTCAAGGTGTGAGAGGGGCTGCTGACTCCTAAGGTCTCTTCCTGGCATGCAGATGGCATCTTCTCCCCGTGTCCTCCATGGGCACCTATGTCCTCCTCTCCCAAAGGTGCCAGGCAGATTGGATTAGGTTGCATACTAATGATCGCGTCTTTGTCATGGTTAAAGACCCTGTCCTCAAACATGGTTACTTTGTTAGGTCTCCGAGAGCTAGGCCTTCCTCCCGTGAATCGGGAGACACAATTCAGCCTGTGGCAGCCTGTGAAAATGCTTAATGTGTAGACACGTCTTAGAAAGTCTCTTAGAGGTCAGGGGTCACAGAAGAATGAGCAAGACCACTCTTAAGAATCGGTACATGGTGGCCTTCTGGGCGGTGATCTGCGTGGCTCTGGAGGTCGTTATTTCCTTCCCGCAGTGCTTGGCACAAATACATCATCTGTTGCCGTCCGATCATTGTGGCAGCCATGGAGAGCCCTGAAACGTAGCTCCCCTTCTTCCCTAAAACATCACCAGGCTGGTGACCCTGCTAAAGGTGCAAAGAGGTCCTTGGCTTGGGAAGTTTTGTACGAGAAGGATCCTGTGGTTGCCCTTTGACAGTGGGACTCTGCCTGAGATAGCAAGTGGCTGCTAACTGTGGCCTGACGGTGCGCCGAGAAACCGGATGTAGGGTGTCGGGTCTGTCCTCAGCCCTGCAGGCCTGTGCGCTGGGCCTGGGCCCGCCCCCATCCTGGGAATGCCCAGGTGCTGGCCGCAGCAGCCCGGCTCAGCCGTGGCTCCTCGTTCCCACCTGTCTGGCTTCAGTGTGATCACACAAAGCTACTTGGTCTTGCTAGCTGGGGGGGCCCTGGCCAACAGTGACTTTTCTGGGCCCCCTGATCTGACCCCAGCAAGCAAGACGAGGGAGAGTGCAGGGCTATGCCAGGGTCACAGCCGGAACCGACGCGTGTTCCTTTCTGAGTAGGAGCTCGTCATGGACCGAGGGGAAAAACTTGAAGTCTCTAGAGAAATGCATGCTGGTAGGGCCTTAGCTCTTCTGCTTTTAGCCAGTGGTAAGGGAGCACTTCCCCTGTGAAGCTGGGGCTTTGATTTTGGAGTCAGCCCATCCAATCCACAAAGGAGAAGTCAGAACAGGGCAAGGTGGGGTCTGGCTCCCGACAGCTGCCTCTCAGTGGTCCGGTGCGCTGCGATTCACCGGTTCTGCAGACAGTAAAAATAAAACGCTATACATCTCCGATAATACAAAGGCGCCAAACATTCCACCCATCACATTCCAATTATTTTATTACACTTTAATTTTACTTCGTGTTCACTTGACAGCTACGGTATCTAGTAGAATTGCGGTGTGACGCCATACTGTTTGTGCCTCTCTGTTTTTTGATAGTTACGCATTTACCAATACCCAGTTGATTATACTCCTCAATATCCTGAAGTCACTTTCGTACTGAAAAACTTCCATTGGTTCTTCCCCTGTGGAGGAAGGAGAAGCCGGTTTCCACAGCTCACGAGGAACCTGCCTGTGCCGACCCTGCCATCCTGGCCTTTGCCAGCAGCCTAACCTGGTCTTTTACACTCTGACTCCGGTGTTAGGGAACGCTGGCCAACAGAGCTTCCACAGTCATGTCTCGGGCCCTGCTCTGCAGCTCCGGTGCCTCCTCAGTCTGGTGCGGACTAAACGCTTGGGAGTTTAACAGGAAGTCAGCTTTATCTTTCCTAAAGTGAAAGTTGCGATTTGGAAGTCACCTAACCCCCTCCCCCACAAAGCTGCAGCTGTTCCTCCCGGCGATATAAACTGTCACATTTTCCATCTCACGGAGCCAGGAAGTTGGGGAGGATCTCGGATTCTCCTGTTTCCCTGATGCCATTATCAGAATTCATCAGCAAGTCATGTCAAGTTTGCACTAAATGAAATAAAATATCCGAAAACTATAGTTTCTCACCATTCACAACGTCATGTTCATAAGCTGAGCTGTCTCGTTTCCTGCCCGGTCTTACCCGCTCCATCGCTCTGGTCCCTGGTTCTGCAGAGAAGCCCAGTCCTGGCACCAGGCACCGGCATTGGCTGACTCACTGTCACAGACTCTGGGTTTGAGATCCCTGAAAATCTGCACCGGAATCCCAACCCCCGGGGGGGGGTGATATTAGAGGTGGGGCCTTGGGAGGCTGTTAGATCGGGAGGATGGAGCCTTCACCATTGGGCCATCCCTTCTGAAGGGCCGCGGGACCAGCTAGCCCTTCGCCATGCGAGGACACCACATGTGGACCAGGGAAGGGACACTCACTGGATACTGGCTCTGCTGGCAACTTGATCTTGGACTTGTAGTCTTGGGTACTGTGAAAAACAAATGCTGTGTAGAAGCCACCTGGGTGGTGACATTTGCGATAGCAGTCTAAAAATGACATGCTCAGCAAGCCGAGGAGCTGGGCTTGCTCAGTAGCCCTGTCAGGAGACGGAGGTGGCATGTGCGGGCTGGGGCACAGGCAGGTCCTAGTGGCACGACTTAGTTATGTGAAGGAGGGGCCCAAATGCCTGGGGCCCCCTAACTGCTGCCCAGCTCCTCACTGTGGGCTCCTGGGCTGCACTCCAAGGTCAGTGGATGGAGGATGGTGCTCCTTCCTTTCCTCTCATTGCTGAGACAAAATACCAGACTCCCAAAGTTAGAGGCGGAGGGGTTTATGCAGCTCAGAGTTCGAGAGGTTTCAGCCCAGAATGAGCTGGGGGCGAGGCTGGAACGGCAGACAGGCGTGGCACAGAGAAACAACGTGGCGTGAACAAGGCAGCACGGGAGAGAGTTTAACAGCATCTTTCTCCCCCTTTTATCTTATTCCAACCACTGGGATTAGGGCGGCGCCAAACTGATGACTCTCGTGCGGTGGGTCGGTAATGATGGGCCCTGAACCCCACATCACACATTCCAGATCCAACTGTCTGTAAGAAATCCCACCTCATCCTCCTAAGGTTTTGGGAGGACTTCCAACCACAGGCTGTAAGAGGAGACTCCGTGTACAGGTGGCGCCACGTGAAGTGGGCAGCGGGATCGTGACTGCCCTTCTCTGGGATGGCCCTGAAGGTGGAGGGAAGTCCGCCCAGTGGAAGGGTACATGGCCATATGTGAGACTGCCCGGGCCTCCGTGGGCAGTGGCCAGTGCTTTGGCTGGACAGTCAGATTCTTGGAAGGAGTGTGGTTGGAAAACCGGTGAGAAGGAGGGCTGGGGAGAATCCCTCATGGGCAGAACATGAAGTGTCTGGATTCTCACCGGAGGGTGACCTCAGCGGAGGAGGGCTTTCTGACGGGTACGTGGGGCAACCCTCCGTGTGGACACCAGTCAACCTCTTTCCTTAGCCAGCCATCCCCACCCAGTTTCAGGGTCCTGGTCTAAGTGGCCACAGTGGCTGAGGTGTTGGTGGCTGTGGCAGGGATGGAAGCTCTGTGTGGCCTTGGCAACACCAGCTCTGACCTGCCTGCAGCGGCAGCGAAGTGCCCATCCTGCCAGCAGTGGAGACAACACCGAGTCCCCAGTGTGGGACCGTTTGCTGCGGTGATCAGCCACCTACCTGTGGGTAGGTTGATGGTCTTGGACTGCTTCCATCATGGAAAAGGGAAGCATTTTGTTCTTCCTGGAATAGATGCTTACTCTGGATATGCATATGCCTTTCCTGAATGCAGCAGCACTGCCAAAACTGCCATCTGTGGCTTCGCACAGTGCCTTATGTGCCATCATGGTTTCTGCACGGCCACTGAGCTGATCAAGGAACTCAGGTCTCTGCGACGAAGTGCAGTCTCAGACCCAACCCAAGGACGCACTGCTGTCACCACCGTCTCCACAACCTCGGCAGCTGGCACGAAAGGATGGCGTGATGGCCTTTGCTGAGGTGCCCAGCGGGCTCGGGCTGGGCTCTCCAGGAGGCTGTGCATGCTCTGAATTTGCACTCAGTGCTTGATGCTTTTCCTCCCACATCTGGAATCCACGGATCCAGGAATCAAGGGGAAGGCCGTGGGAAGGTGTCCCTAGCCATGATTTATTTATTGATTGATTTACCAGCAAGTGTAACCCAAGCACTATGCCCTGTGGACCTTGGTTCTAGAAAGAGCAGTGCTTAACTCCACTGGGAAGAACAACACTGATTCTGTTGAACTAGGAGTTAAGGCGGTCGCCTGTCACTTTGAGCTAACAAACAGAGGAGTCCTGTGTATTCGGGGATGGCTGATCCAGACTCTGAAGGGGAAATGGAGGGCTTTTTCATAGAGGAGGTGACAAAGGGCATGTCTGGAATGCGGGAGATGCCTTAGGGTGTCTCTCAGGGCCCCTGGGCCATGAGGTTAATGTCAGTGGCAATTCAAGCAGGTCTACTAAGGGACCGGGTGCTCCAGGAAGGAGGAGCACCTTTCTTCTAAGTTTCATTTGAAGATTAAAGAAGGCTTAAGGAGTGTACAGGTGTCACAGAAATGAGAGGTAGGCAGTGATAAGTAATTTTATGTGTCAGCTTGGTTGGACAGTGACACCAGGTGTTTCACTATTTAGATAGTGAAGATGATTTTTGGTTGTGATCAACACGTTCTATCAGTAGACTTAGCCTAAGTCATGTTACCCTCCATGCTTTGGCTAAACCTCATCTAATCCATTGATGACCTTATAAGCAACACTTGAAGTTTCTTGGAGAACAAATTCTACCTCCAGATTATAGTGTGGAAATCTTGCCTGACTTTCTATCCTGCTGCCTTGTTTGGCAGATTTTGGCCTCGCTAAGCTCTACAGTGGTGTGAGCCAATTTCTGAAAACCAATCTGTCTTTTTTCTCTCTTTCTTGTTGGTTCTGTTTCTCTGGAGAATCTTGACAAGTACATTACCAAAAGAATCATTCAGCTTGTACGGGGAAAATAGAAACTTGCCGATACACAAGACAGAAAGAAACAAACGGATCATGTAAGAAATGTCAAGGTGTAATAATTAGAATACCAGAAGGAGAGGAGAGAGGAAGAGAAGGAGGAGGAGGAGGAGGAGGAGAAAAGTGAAGATGTATTTGAGGCAACAGTGGCTGGGAACTTTCAGCAGAATGATAGACTTCGAAGCACAGATTCAAGAAGCTTGGGCTATATCAAGCAGCACACAAGCATAAAAAATCACCCCAGCTGTAGAAGAACAAGTACATGGATGAACACACACTTCTTGTCAGATACACACAGGCAAGAAAAGAGGCGTGTGAAATATTTAAAATGTTGGAAGACACAAAATACATATCTAGGATTCTGTATCCAGAGGAATAATCTATTTTTTTTTTTTATGAGACAGGGTCTCGCTCTGTAGTTCAGGCTGGCCCTGCATTCACTATGTAGCCCAGGCAAACCTCAAACTCAGCAATCCTACTGCCTCTGCCTCGTGAGTGCTGGGATGACAGGTGTGAGCCACCACGCCCGGCACTATGGTATGCGGTATTGATTGCTGGTGGGCGTGAGTCACCAGGCCCAGCAGTGTATGTGGTTACTGGGATCGAACTCAGGACCTTGCGCTTGTGAGGCAGGCGCTGGAACCACTGAGCTAAATCTCCAGCCCCAGAGGAATATTCTTTTAAAAAGGACTGATAAATAATTCTACAGTAAGAGAACGTGAAGGTCCTCTTTACTAGCAGGCATGCCATGCAAGGAGCACTGACAGATGCTTTTGGAGAAAAGCAAACTTATTTTGAGAGTGAACGTGTATTGAGTGAATGAATGATAGCGGCCATAGACAAGGAAGGAAGACATGAGAAGCCTCAGGATGTACACTGCACATAAGACAGAAGAGTATTATTGGGAGGTGGTTAAGAGGAGTTAAAATGTACTAAACTCGAGGCTAAACTCTAGGTCTGTGGCAGTGAATCCGTGGGACACATGTGGCAGCAGGCTGTACTACTGAAAGCTGTAAATGCTTAGCCATCGCTGTTCTAGGTCCTAATCTAAAAATATTTAAAAGAAATACAAATAATGGGGTAAAAGACTATAAAACCCAGTAATAAAAATACTCAGTTAAAGCAGAGAAGAAAGCAGAGTATGGGGAAAAGAATAAATTAAATAAGTGGAAGCAGTCGTAAGACAGTAGGTATTTATTTCACTGCATCAAGATTTGCCTTACATGTGAATGGTATAAATATTTCAATTAAAAAACATAGTTTTAGCGTGGATTAAAAGCCAGCTACACACTGTGAGTGTCAAGCTTAAGTGTCAACTTGATGGGCACAGGAGCTGGCTGGGGATTAGGAGAGTACACTTCTGGGTGTGTCCGGCTCAGTCATGGAGATGTGGCCTCAGGAGCGATGTATGGCTCATGCCCCTTCCTCTCAGGCTCTGTTCCCCTGCTCTGCTCAGGTCACCATGGAGTAAGCATCTTTCCTCCCACCATGATGCTTCTGCCTTTGAGCCGGTCAGCCATGGAAATGAGCCAAATAAACCTCTCTTCCTTTAAACTGTGAGTGTCACATATTTGGTTTCAGCAACGGGAAAGGTGACTAGTACATACCCTGTATACAAGGAACACACTGTAAATATTAAAGATTCAGGTAGGTCAAAGAGAAAGAACGGAGAAATATGCTACTCTAATCAAAAGGATGCTCAAAGAAATATACTAATTTCAGACAAGGTAGATTTCAAAATAAAGACATTTATAAAAGATAAGGAGTGACATTCATTAAATAGTGACAATCTGTTGATTTTCTTAGAATCACAACCACGCTAACATTGTTAACAATGGTAATAATGAACAAAAACATATGAAATACATAAGGCAAAAATCTAATAAATCTGAAAGGAGAAACACACAAGTCTGAGATTAAGTTGGATACTTTAGTATGCCTTTTTGGTAGCTCCTAGATCATGCAAGCAGAAAATCAGTGTGGGTAAAGATGACCTGAAGACCACAATCAATCAGGTTCATATAACTGAACTTTATGGAATTTTCCACCCATTAACAACAGAATACACATTCTTCTCAAATTCACAGAACCCTCACAAAGGTAGGCTATATACTGAGGCCAATACACAACCAATTTAAAAGTATGGAAGTTATACAAAATGTCTCTAGAAAAAAAAGAATTAAACTAAATGTAAACAGTAGAAAGATATATGAAAAATTTTCAACTATGTAAAGATTAAAAAACTCATTTCTCCAAGATGAGTTTATTGACCAGCAACAGCAAACATTTCAAGAAGAAATCATACAAATTCTCTGCAATATCTTCCAGAAGATTTAAGGAAAGGGAAAACTCCTGTATTCAGCCTATGAAACTAACAGTATCCTGTTCAAAAACCAGATTATGACATTTTAGGACAAGTACAGAACAATATTCTCATGAATTGATTTAAAAAAACCAGCAGCAAGGGCCGGAGGTTTAGCTCCGTGTTTCCGGTGCTGGCCTTGCAAGCACAAGGTCCTGAATTCAATCCTGGTAACCACATACAATGTTGGGTGTGATGACTCACGCCCACCAGCCATCAATACCACACGCCACAGTGCCGGGCGTGGTGGCTCATGCCTGTCATCCCAGCACTCGGGAGGCAGAGACAGGAGGATTGTTGAGTTCCAGGCTTGCCTGGGCTCCATAGTGAGCTCAGGGCCAGCCTGAACTACAAAGCAAGACCCTGTCTCAACAAAACAAAACAAAACAAAACCCAGCAGCAAAATAGTACCACGTTGAACCCAACAATATAGAAATAATTATATACTATGATCATGTGGGATTTGTTTGAGGCATAAAAAGCTGATTCATTATGTGAAAACTAATGTAATCCACCATGCCAAGAGGCTGAAGGAAGAGTCACAAGATCTATCAATAGATACAGAAAAGACTTTTGACAAAGCAAAGGAAATCCAATGCCTGTTTATGATGAAAACTTTTAGCCAAGCAGGAACCTACTCTTCCTCTTCTTCTTCTTCTTCTTCTTGCAGCACCAGGGATTGAACCTGGCCCCTTGTGCATCCAAGGTTGGTGTGGTGCCACTTGAGCTAAATCTCCAGCCCCAAGAGTGTTCTTCTTATCACGCGTTTTCTAACAGTGCATGGGAAGTCCCAGCTAATGCCAAAAGAGAAAAAGAAAAAAAGATTAGGAAAGAGAAAAAAAGCTTTGTTTATTCATAGATACCATGATTGTTCATGTAGAAAATCTGAAAGAATCAGCTAAAGCTCCTGGAACTAGTAAGTGACTACATAGAGGTTATAGGATATGCGGTTGTTTGAAAAGCAGTCGCTTTCTCACATACCAATAACGAGCAAGTGGAATGTGAAATTGAGAACACAGACTACCATACTCACACTGGGACCAGAGGTAGAGTGCTAGGCACAAATATAAGAATATATGTACGTTGTCTATATGATCTCAAATAAAAAGAACTAAATACATGAGAGAGTATTCCATGTTCATGGATAGGAAGATTCAACATTGTTGAGATCGCTGTTTTTCCCAATTTGTTCTAGTGATGCAGCAGTTTCAATAAAAATTCAAGTACATTATTGTTTGGAAGACAATAAACTTTCTAAAACTTATTGGAAAAGAAAATGATCCAAACACAGTGCTACAGGAGAGCAAAGCTGGGGGACAGATACTGTACTTGGCACTACAAAATAGAACTTTAGAAGTTCGATTTTTTTTCTTTTAGAAATAAACTGCTGAGCATATAACCACCAACCTCTCCTCTGCTCAGCCCTAAACCAGAGACAGAATAGCAGACTCCTGCTCCAGGAGCTGGGGGACCAATTTCCTTCCCATAAGAAAGAGGAGAGTGAGCCAAAGATGGCTGGAAATAGCAAAGATGTACGTTCTCATCTCTGTTCTTTACTGTAAAAGACCTACCTGTACAAAGAGAAATGGTGATATGAGGCAAATGGAGCTCTTCATTGCCTATGAACTAGTTTTGAATAAATCTTTTCTTCCTTTTTACCAAAGTAAATAGCCTCCTTTGATTTGGTGAGTAGTGAGGAAATGAAATTGAGCAGAGGAAACTAAGTGGCTGATAACAATACTACTTGACTTCAAGATTTATTATAAAGCTACAGAAATTAGGACAAAGTGATATTGATAAAAGAATAGAACATAATAGAGAACCTAAAAATAGACCCATACAAATACAGTCAGTGGGGCTTTGGTGAATCAGCAAAGGGAATACAATAGCGAAAAGAAGTCTTTTCATCACATGGTGCCAGAACAAGTGGAAAAGAAAAAGAAATTTAGACAGAGAATTTACGTTGTGATTAAAAAAAAAAATCAACTCCGAGTGGATCACAGGCCTCAATGTAAAATGCCAAAGTAAAACACTCTTTGCAGATAGCATAGGAGAAAATGTAGATGACCTTGGGTTTGGCAGTGGCCTCTTTAGGTTCAATACCACAGATGCAATTTATCCTAACTAAAAACCTCCACTCTGCAAGTGACAGTGTCAAGAGAATGAGAATAAAAGTCCTTGGCCAGGAGGAAATATTTCAAAAGGCGTACCTTATAAGGGATCATTACCTAAAACCATATAAAGCACTCTTCAAACTCAACAATTTGGAAATGAACAGCCCAATTTAATAGGCAAAGCCTTGTACTAATAATTCATAAAAGAAGATGTATAGAAAGCAAATAGGCATAAGAAGATTTCAACATCATATGTCTTCAGGGGGTTATAAATGAAAATAAGATATCACTACACATCTGTTAAAATGGTGAAGATCCAAACACGGGCAACAGTGCCCAGCACTGCAGAGAACTTAGAGAAGCAGTGGTTCTCATTCATGGCTTTGAAGTGAAAACAGTTTAGTTATTTCTTGAGAAACTAAGCACACACTTATAAGACAAGAGGTTTTTTAGCTCACTGTTTCAGTCCGTGGTCAGCTGGCTCCAAGGCAGAAGCAAGAGGGCAGAGAACCATCAAAGATGAAAAGCTGCTCAACCCATGGCAGCCAGGAAGTAGAGAAGGGAGGAAGTAGGTGGGGAAATATCTTCCGGGTCACCTCCAGCTAGGCCCCACCTCCTAACAGGACGCTCAAACGTGAACTCATCCATGGACGGACCCACTGATGTGTGTAGCACCACATGACCCAGACACCTTCCAGACAGAGGAGAATTTTAGAGAACATTTTCAATCTAAGTCATAACAAACAGAGGTGATTGTTTCTTCCTGGGACAGTCTCAGTCTGCTGAGGCTCTGCTGGAATGCAAGATGACTGAAGGTTTAAGGCCACTGAGACTTCTAGAAGCAGCTAAATGTCCCTGTCAAGCACTTACCTTGGTGTCCTCAGTCTCAAAGGGCGATGAGATAGGCCAGATAAATTTAGGGCTCATAAATCTTGTTTTACCAACATTGAGATGGACACTCCCTAAACTTAACCTACCTTTATGCAGAGCTGAGGAGGATCTGACCCAGAGTTTTACAAAAAAAAGAAGATTGAGCTATGTTCTACTTTTAGTTACCTACTGAGCATCTGCAGGCCCAAGTGAAGACATGGATTTTAGCAAAAAATGCCAGCACACATGCGCACGTGCGTGCGCACACACACACACACACACTCATGCATGCACGAACACATGCACAGAGACACAAACTCAAAACAAAGCAAAATGATTTTAAGTCCCCATCTCTGAAGAAAACACATCGTGGTTTTAATGAAAAAGTAGGTTAAGGGCCCAGGAGTTTGTCTACTGTCCCTACTGTGTCAAAGTCATCAAAAATAAGGAAAATCTAGTCAGAGGAACCTGAGGAAACAAGACAATAAATGTAGTGTCGTGCCTGGGCTGGGAGCCCAGGACAGGAAGAGGACACTAGGTTAAAAACTATAGTAATGACTAAAGTGAGAACCTCAGGTAATAGAAATGCATCTGCATTGGCTCATTACTAGGACAGGTGAACCACTGACACAGTAACCAGAGGGTCAGATACATCTTTACGAATTGGATTTTTCTTTTCCTTTAGAGATAGGTTGTTTCTCCAAAGCCCATATGGTCAGAGCCACACCCTTCTCTCCTCAGACGTTGGGAGGAGGAGCATCACGTTTGCCAGACAACTGGCTCATCCAGCCAGGTGATGGCACCCCCAGGATGTGTGGCTTGTCTTTGGGCCCATAAGGAAGGGACGGGCTGAGTGTGGGAATTCTCCAAGATTCTTGTCTCCTGCTGTCCCTCTCCCCTCTTGCTTACTGTGCAAGCCCTGAACGAGGTGAGATGGAGATTTGAGGCCCTAAGGGCCCCCCTCCAGCCCCTTCCCAGAAGCTTGTGCAGGACAATTTCAGGAACACATGGCACCGGGAGGGTGGGTGGGCGGACCCTGAGGGGTGAGGCGCCGCTGGGCCCTTCGAGGGTACAGGCCCTTGGCAGGGTTAAAGCTGAGGTCCTCATGTATGGAATCGAACAGTCTTATCTGTCATCAACCTCACTGTCCAGTGTCCCAGGAAATGATAGTGTAGACCAGCAGCCTGTGAGCCCACTGATTTGCCAGGGCGCGGGCTGGGGCTGCGGATTGTGCTACAAGGAGACGTGTGAATCACTGCGCTGTGAGAAGGCGGCTGATGAGGAGGCAGGTGTGGCCAGGAAGGTGACAGGCTCAGTTGGTGATGGCCTCGTCCGACCAGGAGAGGAAGGGAGGCACGGAGCCTGTGATTAACAGGCCTCTAGCTGGCCATGGAGGGAGTGGGGAGATGGACAGAATATAATTGAGGATTTTTCTTCTAGCCTGAGTGGCCTCACAAACTGAAGCCAGAAACTGGCTACTTTGCTGGATGTACCAGAATGTGCTGCGAAATCCAGCAACTTGATGGACGGACCCAGGGCTGCCTGGGAAATGGGGCCTTTTTTTTTTTTTGTAATCTGAGGATTGAACTCATCACCTTGCACTTGCAAGGCAGGCAGAGGCACCACTGAGCTAAATCTCAGCCAGAAACTGGGCCTTTGGATTGCAAGGCCAAGCCCGGTACAGATGCTCGGCATGTGCCTTTCTAGACCTGGTTACGCAGTTTTTAACTAGCTTTTCTGTTTTGCAGTTCAGCATCCCACGAGTCTCAGATTTTAAATTTGCACACAATATGTCTTCAAACATATTTTAAAATCTCATTGGCACTTCTTTTTTAATTTAAATGTGCCTTTTAAAATAAAAAGGACAGTTTCCTGGACAGCAGGTCCTGTAGAATTCATCCCAGCCTCTAGGGTCTTTGCTGTCTGGCCACCATAGCACACCCACTGCCTCTGTCCCCCATCCGAGGCCATGTCAGTTATGCAGACCCTGGGGTTGACTGTGTTGAGCTGCTCAGTTATCTTCAAATAGAAGCAACAGAAGAGCAGCTCTGGGATCTCAGATAAAACAAGAAGCCAGGAGCTGACCGTTGCAGCTCAGTGACAGCAGGACAGTCCTCTTAGCAATCTTTTTGGCTGCTCCTCACAGCCATAGAGGTGCTGCTACAGCTCCAGCCATCAGAACGCTTGTAAAAGCGGAGAGCACCATGATTTCTACTGTCTTCTCAATAGTCTTCCGACTCTGTCAAGGGGGCCTCATTGTGGAAAGAGATTATGTATGTGTGTCTGTGTTTTCAAAACACTGATGAGATGCTCTACAGGGAACAACCTCTATGCGATGGGTTGAATATTTGTGTCTCTCTCATGAATCTGTACATTGAAGTCCTAACCCTTGAAGACAGTATTTGAAGATGAGCCGTCTGAGAGGCAGTTAGTCATGAGGGTGAAGCCATTATGTGGGATCTGTGTATGTAGAAGAAACATCAGGAAGCTCTCTTTGCTCCATGAGAAAGTGGCCATTTGGAAGCCACGGACAGAGCCCTCAACAGGAACCAAACTGCAGAACCTAGGGCTTGGCCTTCCAGCCTCTAGAGCACAGAAATACATTCATGTTGCTTCAGTCCTGCAGCTTGTGGTCTTTGAAATTTTGGTAATCTGAACCAATTTAGGCCCTGCACAGACCTCTCAGAATTGCTAAGTTAAAAAACATTTCCCTCTGAATTGGAGCTGTCAAGAATAAATTTCTACTCATATTTCAGTGAGTTGGTTAAATCAATCTGTTTATTATGCATAAGAATAAAACTAGGCTACTATGTTTGTTTATTTATTTCAGTATAAAGGCCAGTCTCTAGAAAATGTGGTGTCAGGGAAGAGGTGATGTCACTGAGTTCTGCTGGGTGGGGCTGCCAGCCTAAGACCACAGAAATACTAATGCCCTTTTAAGTTATTTCAAGTGACTTACGCATATATCCACTGATGAAAGTATTGCACGGACATACTTATGCAATGGGTTATTCACTGTTTGTCTAAAATAAAGCATAAGTCATCAAGCTGCAGTCTTGGATTGTATTTCCCTGAAAAATGTGGCTCTTTTGCTGCAAAATTCACTTACAGCAGATCCTGGATTTACAAACTCACTTCATTCCCAAGGGCTGGTTGTAACTGAAGTTGGTCAGTTCCCGTCAAATCCTCTCCTGTATAATTTTAGGCTACACTTTCTTCCAGGAAGATCCAGTGTCCTTAGAGCGACACCAGCTCTGGATTTCTCAATTAACCCCACCCAGAAAAAGTTGCTGTAATGTTCCTTCCAGAACTCTTTAAGGGTTAAATCTTATCTGAGACCACCTAGAAGTACAAATGACTAGCTTTTGAGTTGCAACTCAAGACTTTGGTTGTAAGTTAAAATGAAAATTCTGGTTGTAACCCAAGTTGTTTGATATCAGACTGATCATAACTCAAGGGTCCACTATAGCTTGTTCCCTGTAGATACAGTCTATTCGTCATTTCCAGTGTGAGGTTTCGCCTACAACTGTCATGCCCACTTCATGTTCCTTTGGTCCCTTGATCCTGTGTTTACAAGAAGAACTCAGCTCTTCCATCCTAGGCTGGTCAGTAAACCTAGCATGTATTGGCACGGAGGTCATAGCTCTGAGCACCGCGCCTGGAACTTGCATGTCTGAGATGAGTAACTGGCTTCTGGTTTATGTTGCTTTTCCATCTTTGGGATCCTATTCCATTTCTCTATCAGCAACATTCTAGATCATAGTATGTACCAAAAAATGTACCAATAAACTCAATAAAGAAAAAATTAAAAAAAATTTCTAGGATATTGTCCACAATCACCACTACCACCAAACATCATAATCAATTTTTATTCTCTTCACCTTCAATAATCATCACTTTTTCCCAAGCTGGAAGAGTCTTTGGCCATCCATAGGAAAGAAAATAATTCATAAAGGGATGAAATCCATTTCAGAGATAGTTACAGGCAAATGCAATAGTAAGTATCCACTTGGAGTCAGAACTTCCTTTTCCGCTCATGATTAATGCTGTCCTTTGAACAGCTTTGACACTTAAAGGGGTAAATATGTCTTCAATTATTTCTCTAATGTATTCAAGGTCCTTTAAGCAATGGAATGCTCCAGTGCACTATTTGTTCTTCTGTCATTTGCATAATCCCATTGCTAAGGGGATATTGAAAACTCTGAACAGGAAATAAGTAGGTTTCACTCAGTAAATTATTTACGAAGCCAACAAGAAATTCTGGGGGAGTCTTTGTTTAGAATTGAAGTATGATTTCAGTCTTCAAATAAACTGAGGATTCTCTCAACTGAATTGGTTAAACAGAGACAATGAATGACCTAGCAATCCTGTGTGCTTAGAGTCACCGAAGTCCTTTGATTGCTTGGTTTGATGAGTGTCAGTGCTGAAGCTGGAGGACAATCTCATGCCAGTTTCTTTGATGTCAGTAGAAGGAACATGGGATATGTCAGAGGGGCTTTGTTGGAATAAGGGCAGAGTCGCTGACCCTTCCACAGAGCCATTCAGTTCTCCACTTTGAGCAAACACACATCAGAACATGTACTAATATTATCTCCATGAAAGCTGTACATTTTTTTCATTAACTGCTAAGTCTATAAAGAGAATCTCTGCAAATCTGCTATTTTTATCGATGTCTCCTCAGAAACGATCACACTGGGGATAGCCTTAGAAACAAGCCTTTTTCGGAGAAAAATATTGCATGAACAAAGGGACTTACTTTATTTTTCTGGATTGCAGTGAACTGCAGCTCGCCCCTGTGGCTGTGCTATAAACAGTGGTGTAGGGAGTCTGCTAATCCCTGTGATGGTAAGTGGAGTAGTTACATTACTCTTTTCCAGAGATTTGTGCTGGCACTTGATAACATGCTGGAAATGTTGGAATCAGAAAATACTTCTACTCCACTGGAGTAGAAAGATTGATTGTGATACATGGCCTGGAATCCAACACAGCCTCTAAGGTTATTTTATCCTGTTATGATTTAGATAAAAAATATCCCCAAAAGGCTCATACATTCAGACATTCACTTCTTTTAGAAGTGAATGGATCATGAGGGGACTACACTCATCAGTGAATTAACCCGCTGATGAATCATAACTGAATGAGCTCATAGCTGAATATGCTGTTGGAGGGAGAGCTGGTTGGAAGAGGTACACTGCTGGCTGTGGCCTGGAAGGATATGTCCTTATCCCCAGACCCTTCTTGCTCTGCTTCCTTCACCCGGCCCTTCTGGCATGATGTTTTTGCACTGGACTCAGCTGACCATGGACTGAACCGTCTGAAACCATGAGCCAAAATAAGTGTTTCCTTCTTTACTTTGGAGTGTTGGGTAGTTTGTCTTGGCAATGGGAATGCTGACTGGCACATGCTTATCATATGAATTCCTGTAAAGCCAAAAAACAAAAGACATCTCATCGCTTCTTTTGGAGGAACCTGTTACCCTCATGAAGTACCTGATTCCCATCTTTCACATTTTGACAGAGCAATAGCAGCAACTGGGACACAGAGTTTCAGTGTGTTTTTCTGTTTAATAAATAGCCACTGTTCAAAGTAATCATCACAAAATTGCCCTTAATTTGGTATTTGGGGCTTCAAATACAGAACTGGGATACAATGAACAGAGACTGGGGAAAGACTGAACTTGGTCTCACAGTCACCTGCCTATGTCTGCTGTGTGAAAATCTGCACAGGTAACTGCTCCTCAACAGGGCTTTGGACAGATGAAGTGGTTGTGGATGCTTGAACTAGAAGTGAGTTGTGGCATGTATTGGCTGTGAAGTCGTGTGCCTGCCTTTCTGCTTGCCAGGGATGGCTGCTCTTCCAGGGCTCCACCAAGCCGCAGAGCCATGCTGCCCTCGTGCAAGGCTGAGAAACCAAGGTCTTAGGTGTGTAACTTGAGAAGCTGGGAGCTCGAGGACTGCAGTTCACCAGGACCTCGGCTCACCAGAGCTCTGGGCCTTACTGACTCTCCTTCAGAGCCTGGGCTTGTCTGGAGGTGCTTTTCTGGTGCTCAGAGTGCAGGGACCTGGCTGATGTTGGCTCTAGTCAGCTCAGGTGACTAGTTCTTGACACGGAACTGTGGTCAAACATCAATTCTTCCTTTTCTGGAATTTGAAAAGTAAGCATTTTTAGTTCTCAGCTTTTTTTTTTTTTTTTTGAGACAGGGTCTCGCTTTGTAGTTCAGGCTGGCTCTGAGCTTACTAAGTAGCCCAGGCAAGCTTCGAACTCAGCAATCCTCCTGTCTCTGCCTCCCAAGTGCTGGGATTACAAGCGTGAGCCACCACGCCCGGCTAGTTCTCAGCTTTCTTTACCACCTCCTGCCGCATCTGCATGCAGGGTTGTGATGGTCATGCATGTCCCATTTGTGCAGGTCAAGATTGGCTGGGGGGGTGGTGGAGGGTTAGCTCAGTAGTTTTGGCGCCTGCCTCGCAAGCGCAAGGTCCTGAGTTCGGTCCCTGGTAACCACATATAATGCTGGGCGTGGAGACTCACGCCCACCAACAATCAACACCGCGTACCACAATGCCGGGCGTGGTGGCTCATGCCTGTAATCCCAGCACTCAGGAGGCAGAGACAGGGGGATTGCTGAGTTCGTGGCAGCTTGCCTGGGCTCCATAGTGAGCTTAGGGCCAGCTTGAACTACAAAGTGAGACCCTGTCTCAAAAAAAAAAAAAAAAGATTGGCTGGGGACCAGTTCAGGTTCAAAGTACTGCGGCAGCAAAGGAGCTTGAACTGTCAAAGTCTTGAAATTTACTTGGAAGGAAAAAGCAGACTGCAAGACATTTAGGGCATCTGGACCAAGCAGGATGGCTGCAGGGTAAAGCTGTCACCTGCGGGACATGCCTGGTGTAAGCAGGATCCTGGTCACCCTGCTTTGGGGACCCATGGAAGTGAAGTGGGTCAGAGCTGCTGTCTTCTTCTCATCTTTTGAGGGTAGATGTGAGGTTGACCCGGGGACAGGCTCTGCCATGGAGATGCCCATTTCGGATGCATGGAATGGCTGAGGAGTGGACGCAGTGGGCTGTCCCTGGACATGCCAAGTTGGGAGAAGGGGATGCTGGCTTCAAGGCCTGCTGAGGCCTCCCCTGCCCAGGTGTGTTACCAGCTCAGCCTCAGCTTTGCGTGGGGCTGGTATAAGCCATCTCTTGGGCATTGCTCTGTGCTTCCAGGGCCTAAGGTGGGGGCCTGGCAGCCTGCAGTCAGAGGAAGCTCTGGAGCAGGCCAGCGTCTGCTGGTGTCTTTGCAAGAACAATTACGAGTTTGCTGAAAAGACAGGCTCACTGCAAATAACCAGGGCAAAAGGCCATTCATCTCCCGGAACAGAGGAAATGACAAAAGGTCCGTGTTCATACAATGAACCTGAAAACGAGATTACTTTGAGCCAGAGAAGGAGTGAGGGGGCTCCCGGGGCACATGTGGAGGGACAGACCCCAGGGGAGGGGAAGGGAGAGGCAGGGCCCTCTCCCCAAAGGAACGTGGTGCATAATGCAAATCCAACTCTCAAAGTGTTTCATGATTCCAGAGGGAGCGAAACATTTGGGGGAAAAAGTGGGCGGATGAGTGTGCAAGACCATAAGTGATTCCGAAACAGTACAACCGGCCAAGGGAGTCAGATGCTCTGGAGAGGGCTTCCTGGCCCAGATCCACGTGAAGCGTACTTAGGCCTGGACATTCCCTCTCGTTAACTTTTTTTTTTTTTTGAGACAGGGTCTCGCTTTGTAGTTCAGGCTGGCCCTGAGCTCACTATGTAGCCCAGGCAAGCCTCGAACTCAGCGATCCTCCTGCCTCTGCCTCCCGAGTGCTGGGACGACAGGCGTGAGCCACCACACCTGGCATCTCGTGAACTTTTTAGATAATAAAGTATTTAAGCTGTTTTGCAGAAACGCTCTTCCAGAATCCACTTGCAGATGCTTTCTTTGAAAGCAGCTTTTCCAGAACAGATCTGCCCAGAAGCCAGCTTTTCTGGCCCATGATCTTTTGATGTCTGAAGCTCAAAATCTCCTCAGACACAGCAAACTCTATGCCTGTCCTGAAGGAAGCACGCACCCCAGGAAGAAGCAGGGTGGCACCAGCCTAAGACCGTCCCGCTTGCCATCCAACCGGTGAACATCTCCACTTTCCTTTCCTGTATCCCCTGCCAACCCACAGGAGGACTGAGGTTTCGCTCCTGTGCTCTCCGGTCCACCTTGTGAGAAGGCTCTTTCTTTTCACAAAACCAGTGCTGGAGTATCATTGGCTTCTGCGCACACCAGGCAGACAGCTTCTGTGCGGGGCCACACGAGAGGGTGGGTGGTCGGGAGCTCCGACTCGGGGAAAGAGCACAGAGGGGCGCGCAGCGGTGCGTCTCCAGGGAGAGAGTAACCGGGTCACACCGCTGGCGGAGGGATGAAGGAAGCGAGGCAGCATGCAGCCTGTGGGGGCGACGGGCACGGCGAGCACGGGTGTGCTGTGGGGGATGGGCACACACGCGCTGAGAACGATGATGGGCTTTTGAGGGTGTCCCCTTGTCCACCCAAAACACTGGAGATAAGAAAAGTGCTTACTGTGAGCAGGGCCTGGGAACGTGGGCTTGAGTGTTACTGTGGAAGAGGTTCCGCGAACTCTTATGGTCACAGAAGTGAGAGTTCTACCGATGACACGGAGCGGAGCGCCCAGTGGGTGGCCACAGCAAGGGGGAATCTCTTCCGTAGGCCGCTGTGGCACCGCTTGATACGGACTCAGAGGCTGCTTTTGCTGAAAGCCCGGACCCTTCGCTTGGGCCCATGGCGTCCAATAGGAGGACGAAGCTTGGATCAGATCTCTGCTCAGCTCTGCCTATGGGCAGGTTGACCCTCTAAGGAGTGCCGAGTGGGTGGCTGGTTAACTGCCCAGAGTGGAAGCCACCAAGACAAGAGGAGCTAGAAAGTATTTTCAAGATTTGCTGGAGTCTCATCAAGAAGTTGTCAACCACTGGCTTTGTCTCTGCTGCTCCAGGCCAGCGGCTCGACGCCCAGCTCTCGTCACTGTCCTCGCTGACTCCATCCTCCCCTCCTACCTTCTCCTTTTCTGTCTTTCTCTCCTGCAGTCACCATGGATTCCAGGGACAACACGTCTGACTGAGAAAGAGCCTGTGATAGGAGTCAAAATTGGAACCTCCAGGTGACAGCCCATCTCTGGATTTTCATTTGTTCGTTTTGTTTATTGGAGACAGTGTCTCACTATAGTCCCGGCTGGCCTTGAACTTGTGGTGATTCTCCTGCCTCAGCCTCCCGGGCACAGAGATTTTAGGAGTGCGCCACCATGCTGGGCAACCCCACCTTTCTGATCAAGCAGACCCCAGTTTGGCCAACACTCTAACCATTTCGTTCCTTCTGTTATTTAAACCTGGAGCTCACGTTGGCCCCAAGATATGGTTTCTTGGGACCTGTTCACGTCTCATGCCTGATTCTTTTTTTTTTTTTTTTTTGGAGACAGGATCTCGCTTTGTAGTTCGGGCTGGCTCTGAGCTCACTATGGAGCCCAGGCAAGCCTCAAACTCAGCAATCCTCCTGTCTCTGCCTCCCGAGTGCTGGGATGACAGGCGTGAGCCACCACGCCCGGCTCTCATGCCTGGTTCTCAGCTTGTTGACTGCCCGATGTGAAGGCAAGAAAGACACAAAAGGCCGTGGGTCTGTGCCGGGAGCTCAGTGTGGGCTCAGTTCTTGGGTGCAGCTGCCCTGGCGTGGGCACATGGGGAGCCGGGCCAGGGCACGAGGGCACGCAGGTCCTGGCACGGTGGAGGGCGGTTCTGGCCGCACTGGCTGCAGGCTGCAGAAGCAGAGGGATTTGATGAATCAGACCGTCTGCATCTCCGGCGAAGGCCACCGGACGGATTGACTGCGTTTTACCTTTTGCTTCTCCCTGGCTAAGCCTCTTTGTGCCCAGCTGTGCTGAAAAGGGGAAATTAAAATACAAAAGATGTGAGCAGAGAAGATATTTTGGGGCTCTCTTCTAAAGAAGGTAAAAGAATTGCTGATCTTACAAGGAAACTTTGCTCTCTGATGATTTTAATGCTAATTTTGCAAATTTAGAAATCTTAGTGGACAAGGCAGAATTGAAAGCCGAGTCGGTGTGCTGGGACTCAGAGTCACGAAGATGCAGGTCTCATGAAGTCCGAGCACAGCCCTCGCGTGGGCACAATTCCCAGTGCCCAGGTGGCTGCCAGCAATGCCAGAGCAACGCCTTCTGTCACCCCAACTCTTATTTTCTAAAGGTGCGCTGTCAACACAGAGCCTTAAAGGAACATGGTGGCTTCTGGGGCCCAGGGGTCTTCCAAACTACCTCCGTCCTGAATCCACACCCAGGAGACATAGCAGACGACCAAGGATATATAAAACCAGGAAAGCTTCGCAGCCCTGCAAACTGTAGAAAAGTGTTAGGTGGACACATTGCCCAGAACTCCTGTGGGGTGCCCTGCACATGAGACCAGAGTGAGGGCTGGACGGTGCCCCCTCCCTAGGAGGCCGTCTGTCCTGTGCAGAGTGAGGGTCTCTCAAGGCTGCCTCCCCGGCCTGTCTCTCGGAGCCCAGAAAGCTGCAGTGAGAAAGCAAGCACAGCGGACATCTCTCAGGATCATGATCCCCAACTACTACAGGGGGATTTTCAGATAATGAAAGTCACGGCAGTGAGTGCAGCTCATAAGCGACAGGGCAGCGGCTTCCTGGTGGAAAGGACGCGGCTGTGTGTGCCGAGCTCCTAAGGAAATTAAGGCCAGTGAGACATGAAAAGGGGTCAAAGCCAAAACCTTCTTTGACAAAGAACGCAAAGGTAAAAGAAGGGCCAGGAGGAAATGAATCATAGACAGCAGCCCTGAAACCCACGATGGAGTGAACCCCAGGAGCTACATGATGGGGAAATGAAACAGTGATATGAAAATATAGTCTTGGAAACTTATTGCAGTGAACAAGACGTGCAGAGTAGGAGCAGAATGGGGAAGAGGGTATCAGCACTAGCCAGCTTTCCACTGCCGGGACTGAACACCTGACATCCACAACCGGAAAGCGGAGGGCGACTTCAGTCCATGGCTTGGCTCATGCTAGCACGGAAGTAGCATAGCGGAAGGCCGTGGCAGAGGAAAATCGCCAACATCACAGCAGACCGGAAGCGGAGAGACAGGAGGAGCTGGGACAAGAACACCCCTTCCGGTCATGGCGCCATCGCCTGACAGCACTTTCAGCTGTGAATTCAGTGTCCCCATCCAGTCCCCGTCCAAAAGTCCAACTTCTGAGTACATGAGATTGGGAGGGACATTTTAGATCTAAACCACGACAGAAGACAAAAGATTAGAGAATCACTGGCGTCTCACAGGTAGTTATCTTGGTTTCTAGAAGAAGTAGCCAAATCCAAACAGACATAATCTTCAGGTTTAACCAGGAAAATGTTTTTCTGACTCAAAATTTGCAAGTAGAGATGTGTCTTCCCTGGGAGGAAGAGGTGATGGTGAGTCCACAGGGCTGGGGATTGGCCACTGTTATGGGCCTCATTCTGATTATTATTTTTATTTGAAATAGGATCTCATGATGTAGTTCAGTCTGGCCTTGAACTCACTATGTACCCAGGTTGGCCTTAAACTTGCAATGATCCTCCTGCCCAAGTGCTGGGATTACAGGCATGTGGTGCCGTGCTTGGCTCGTGCCACATTCCGAATCCGAGTCCTCTCCATATGGAGATGGCAGGTTGAGGATGTCCAGTCCCCTTAGGGGAGCCAGGGGAATGGACTGAGGGGAAGGACAGACCAAGGGCAGCACTGTGCCAGCATAAGTAATAAGCCAAACCTGAAAGCTAATGTGATTTTCTATCACTGTCACTGCCTGGCACTCCCTCTCAACATGGAGATACCAGCTTTGTGTGGATGCTTAGCCCCTGTCCAGGGCCTTCCTGTCCAGCGTCCTCTCTGTCCCTTCTTCTTTTTTTTTTTTTTTTTGCTTTTTGAGACAGGGTCTCGCTTTGTAGTTCAGGCTGGCCCTGAGCTCACTATGGTGCCCAGGCAAGCCGCCGTGAACTCAGCAATCCTCCTGTCTCTGCCTCCCAAGTGCTGGGATTATAGGTGTGAGCCACCACGCCCAGCACTGTGGTATTCGGTGTTGACTGTTGGTGGGTGTGTCTTCATGCCCAGCATTATATGTGGTTACCAGGGATTGAACTCAGGACCTTGCGCTTGCGAGGCAGGTGCCGGAACCACTGAGCTAACCCTCCGGCCCCTCTCTGTCCCTTCTTATGTAGCCCCTTCCTGTCTAGACCCCTTTCAGTCCAGGCCTCTTCCTGTATATCCTGCTTCCTGTCCATGCCTTTCCTAGGTAGCCTCTCTCTGTATAGACCCTGCACATCCCAATTCCTGTTCAGGCCCTTCCGGTACAGGACCTTTTCTCTTCAGCCCCCATCCTATCCAGGCCCTTTTTGTCCAAGACCTTGCTGTCCAGGCTTTTCTTGTCAAGAGCCTCCCTGCTCAGCCCCCTTCCGGTCCAACTCTCTCCTGTTCAGCTCCACATTTGTGCTCTAGGGCTGTGCTTCTCTTTCCAAGACCCCCACACCCGCCCCTCCCCCACCTCTCCTTTGCGAGGCAGGTAAACCCGGAGAGCACCCGCCTGTGCCAGGCAGGATGACACAGCGGCCTCCAACTTGTGAGGGACCCAGCGTAATGTGCTGCAGCTCAAAGGTGCTGGTTTGGCTCAGGTCAGAGAGCTGAAATTTGTCTATTTCTGCAGTTTATGAAACTTTCCAGATCAGCACATCTATGGGTTGTTTTCCCTTGTACCTCACCAGGCACCACCTGACCCCTCTGTGATCAGGGAAGAGAACGGCTCAGGGCTCTGCGGGTTTGCGGAGGGTACAGGAGCCCCTTTGGCTGCCCTGGCCTGTCCCTTGGGGGCCCTCAGGCGGCCTGCCCTGCCCTTCCTGGGGATGGAGCTGCATACACAGTCCCCGGCTTCTCTCTGCTCTGGGAAGTGGGGGCTGAGGTGAGTCCTGGATTGGTCCAGGGGCTCAGTGCGCAGCTGCAGGGGATGGAGCTGTCCAACCCTCTGGGCGTGGTCCTCATTGTCCCCAGCAATTTTAGATAGAGCCTTTGTCCCTCTTAGTTCTTTTAGTTGTACATCTGTATTTTTTTTTTTTTTTGAGACAGGGTCTTGCTTTGTAGTTCAGGCTGGCCCTGAGCTCACTATGTAGCCCAGGCAAGCCTCGAACTCAGCAATCCTCCTGCCTCTGCCTCCCGAGTGCTGGGATGACAGGCGTGAGCCACCACGCCCGGTACTGTGGTATGTGGTATTGACTGCTGGTGGGCGTGAGTCTCCACGCCCAGCATTGTATGTGGTTACCGGGGATCAAACTCAGGACCTTGCGCTTGCGAGGCAGGCGCC
>PVIC010018237.1:0-31592 GCA_004025085.1 Thryonomys swinderianus
TTTTTTTTTTTTTTTTTTTTTTTTTGAGACAGGGTCTTGCTTTGTAGTTCAGGCTGGCCCAGAGCTCACTGTGTACTCCAGGCAAGCCTCAAACTCAGCAATCCTCCTGCCTCTCCCTCTGCCTCTGCCTCTGCCTCCCAAGTGCTGGGATTACAGGTTTAAACCACTATGCTCAGTATTGTTGTATGTGGTTACTGGGGATTGAACTCAGGACCAGAACCACTGAGCTAAATCTCTGGCCCATAACAGTCTCTTTTCTAAAACAATCTTTAATGGTACATCATATATATAATATATATGCGCACACACACACACACATCATGATTACATTCAACCTTGAGAACTTGTATCAGTATATATGGCATGACTTAATTCTCATTTTTCCCTTCCCTTACCTGCCCTACAATCCCCAACCCCTATAAGCATAAGCTTTGTTTCCTTTCTTTACTATCAAATTTTTCTTTCCCCTCATTACTTATCTCTATGCCCAATTTCCCTTTGAATATATATTATTTCACAATATCTATCATACATTCTAGAACTCTTTTATATCTTCAGTTTCTCATACCAGATAAAAGATATGATATTTACACATTTGTGACCTATTTGTTTCACTTATGAGTATGTCCTTAAGGTACGTCCATTTGAGTATAAATGACTCAAAGTTATCATTTTTTTGGCAGAGTAATACTCCATTTTATAGAAAAACCACTCCTTCTTTATCCAGTCTAAAATTGATGGACATTTGGGTACAACCTAACAGTCTCTTTTAATTGCTGTATTTATCTCAATCCCATTTAAAATGATTTTGATATATTTAGATTAATATAATCATATTTGTAATTATTTTCCATGTTACCTTTATTTATGCCCTTTGTTTTTTTGTTTGTTTGGTTTTGTTTTGTTTTGAGACAGGGTCTTACTTTGTAGTTCATGCTGGCCCTGAGCTCACTATGTAGCCCAGGCAAGCCTCGAACTCAGCAGTCCTCCTGCCTCTACTTCCAAGTGCTGGGATTACAGGCGTGAGCCACCATGCCCGGCACTGTGATATGTGGTATTGATTGTTGGTGGGCGTGAGTCACCACACCCGGTATTGTTGTGTGTGGTTACCAGGGATCAAACCAGGGACCTTGCCCTTGGTAGGCAGGTGCCAGAACCACTGACCTAAGTCTGGTTTTATTTGTGCCCTTTTTTACTTTTTTTTTTCTTTCTCTGGTTTTAATTGGACATTTGATATATTCCTTTTTCTCTCCTTTCTTAGCATATTAGTCAGACTACCTTTTAATTACTCGTACAGAAACCAGGGGTGGTTGGCTCATGCTTTCAGGAGGCTAAAACCGGAGGGTCATCACAAATTCAAGGCCAGCCTACATTACATAAACTTTGTCTAAAACACACACACACACACACACACACACACACAAAAAGTTAAAATAATGACAAAAATTTCTAGTACAGTAATATCTATGAAGTTAGGATTATAATGCTCTAACAATGCTGGTCTCTTGATTTTAACAAATGTATCACCCTGGGGGAGTGGTTGTGTCAGGGTATAAAATGGGGATGCGCTGTACTTTATCATCAAATTAAGGTGTTCATTTTAGCAGTGGAGCCGTTAGCTTATTAATCCATATAACAAGAAAAGAAACTGTTTTGTCACATATTTCATCTTTTTATGCATTTTCATGAAACTCAAAAAGTTAAGATATTATTATATCAGAATGAGAAACACTAGTTACATTACCCAGCAAGTGGGAATATTCCTTAGGCAGGTTTTAAATCTTCTATTTTGTGGAAATTAATCCTTCCACAAATACCTCAGAAACTGTAAGCTTAACTGCATATTCATATAAAGAACAGGAGAAAAAGGAACACAGACGACCACACATATGCCATCGTAGGATGTAGTTTCTTTCAGATAATCACAGTTGCTTCTTCATACTAAAGATTGTAGGAACATTCGGAAGTAAAATTAAGGGAATGATAACATGATTAAATTATTATTTGTGCCAATCTGGAAAAGTACATTAGACCTCAAAGGAAAAAAGATAGTACAGCTGAATAGCAGTACATTTATTGTTTATTGCAAGAAAAATATTCACTTTAATGCCATGAAACCACATTTGATACTGCTTAAATCACCAAAAATAAATAAAAATGTATCTAACTTTACTCCAACTAAACTTAGCCCTTGTTTCTGTCATGGTTATCAGCTAAATTCAGATTGAATAAGCAAAGGAAGGTGGTCAAGGGTGGTACCCAGTTCACAAAATCCTCTAGAGAACCAAGTTTAAGATGAGCCTTCAGGATCAGGAGTGTCATAAACCACGTGGCAAAACTAGTTTGATGATAAAACTGTTGCCACCACCACAGCCATCGCCATGCCAGCAATATGACCTTAACCTCTAAAAGAGAGAGAGAGAGAGAGAGAGAGAGCGATTTATTTTAAGGAATTGACTCATATGACTGTGAAACTTTGGCAACTCCCAAAATCTGATCTCACAGACCAGCAGAGAAGAGTTGCAGTGGAGTACAAAGTCTAGCTGCTGGCAAAATTCCTCTTGCTATAAAGAAGTTGGCTTTCCATTTTATTCCAGACTTCCATGGATTGGATGAGGTCTCCACATATACAGTATAGATGTAGTCTAACTTACTTAAAGCCCACAAGTTTAAATGTTAATACCACCCAAAATACCCTCACAGAAATATCCAGAATATCTCTGACCAAGTATTAAGATACAATGGTCCAGCCAAGTTGATATATAAAATTAACCATCGCATTGTTCCAACCCTATTCTGTCATCAGCTTTGTTTCAAAGTTTAGCAAAGACATGTCTGATTGACAGAATAAGTTAATGAGAGTGCAGGCAGGAAAGAGATTGCACACACTCAGAAGATAAATGGGGAAAATTATTCAGGGAACCATTCACCATGCCATGGGAAGAATGCTAAAGCACCCAAGGACTAGCAACAGGAGGAAACTATTATCACCTAGATCTGACAGCTACAGGAAACCAACTCTTCCTGGCACCTGGTAAGAACTTCCTTTCACAAACTAGGGGCTCAAGTATGGAAATGAAGCAACAGTCAGAATATTTGGTGACACAGAAGAAGCTAGAGGATTAAAGTTCCTGTGCGTGGTTCTTACTGTCCAATCTTCTGCCTCTAGCTAAAGCCAACAGAAGTAAGCCTGAAGGAAACATTGGTGACATGGTCCACTCAGGGCAATCTCTTGGAGAAGGGTAAATAGTTGATCCAGAAAGGCAAACAGTAGAAGCTTGTCACACAAAGCATAAGTCATCGTCATAGTCACTGATTGTAAAAGACAAGGGAGATGAGCTCTGCCCTCTCTTTCTGAGACAAGACTGAAAATGAGGGAAATTTCCAAAAGTGAGAAAAGAGTCTGGTGGTGCTGGCTCATTGCAAATAGAATAATTGTTCGCTTTACACTCTATCCATTGGGTATATCACCAAGTCACAAATACCTTTAATGAGTAGACACCACTATGGTACATACCTCTCCAATCTTAAGGCAAAAGCAAGAACACTGCCCCCTCCAAGGCTCCTGTCTCCTCTTCCAGAGCCTCCCTTGTTCTGGGACTCCAAGCCCTTTGCATCTTTATCCAAGCTAATATCTTTTCCTTTGGAAGAGTTTGGATAGTTCCTAATAATACCTGAGAGAAAGAAATGAAAATGCTTCCAAAAAATTAAAACTTTCCATTTCAGCAAGGACACTCTGAGTATAATTTAGAACCCAAATCTCCAATGTAATCTTAGAAATACTCAGCCAAAGGACCTTGGCCTAAATCAAAGAGAGACTCAGAATAAATGAGCATCAGCATATTACAGCTGAAATAATGAATCACAAGACATGGCTTGGGGAAAACAGAAATGGCATCAGCTTCCCTCCAGGTGTTTTCTAAAAGCTATACATGCACCTCTTTATGCAGATACGATATTAAAGTCCAGTGTGTTTTCTCCACACACCATCCCTGGAACATTAACTGAGGTCAGAAGTTTTAACTAGTGGCCTAACGGTCAAATTTGTCATCCAAAGGTGCATTGTCGGGCCCGTATGGTGTTAATCTTAATTTTTTTTTGTTTTAGTTACCAGCATTTAAAAATGACTTTAAAACCCAAATCCACATTACCAGCTTTTCCCCAAAATTAGGTCCGTGTTCCAACCTGGCAGCACTCAACAGGAGCTAAGAAACACCTTTGATGGGATGTGTGTACTACAGGTCACCACTTTTGTCCCCTAGACACTGAGGATGACTGTGAGACTGTCATCATCTTTTTGCTTTGTGTTTCTTATAGAGAGAAAATATATCTCATATGCACATTTCTATTAAATCATGAGGAAGTTAAAAGTAGACTGTGAGAACTACCTGTTTTGAGAAAAATAGCAAGGAGTATATTTTTGAACTGACATGGCTGAGTCTGCCTCACTCGTTAATGCTTCTCGCATAGGTCTGAGTGGCATCTGGGGTTGTGATATTTGGTAGAGCCCTCACCAATTTCTTTATTTGACCTAACTTGTTTTTTGAACCCTAAATGTGCAAGTAAATTTTTTTCAAATCCAAAATGCCATATATGATCTATTAGAACAGAGATACCCAATTTCTTGTTTATCCAACCATTCCATATTGATGCAACAAAAAAATTACTGAACCCTTAGGAGAAAGTCACTTTACAAACACCTGAGATATAGCAGTGGGCAAGATCAACGTGATCTTAGCCCTCTAGGGGCATCTGCTCCCTGCCAAATCCTTTTCTAGAAAATAACTGGAGTTTGTTATAAGGCAGGAGCCTCATTTTTAGTGAATGATTTCACAGCTTTTTTTTCCTGAGCCAGCACACTGGCCTGCAAAGTGCCCTTGCCTATGGAAATACCAGCGTGCATATGAGAAGTTAGACAAAGAGAAAGATAAGAACTATTTTCATTAGTAGGTCCCAGATGTTTTCATAGCTAGATCAGTGAGGCTAGGCTGTGTCGCTGCAATAACTAATGGCCTCGGGCTTCACTGGCCTACTGTCTTATTCAACTATCTATCCGTCCCAGAGCTGCTCTATGGCACTCCTTCCCAAGTCAGCTTCAGCTAGAACTCAGGTGGATGGAGCCAACTCTACCTGGCTGGTCTGCAGCAGAAGGAAAGAGCCACAGTACAAAGACATGAGAGCTCCTAGATCTTCTGCTCAGGGGTCTCATGTATCATTTTTACTCCTTCTTTTAACAAAGCAAGTCACATGACCATGTTTGAGCTCAGTGCAGCTAGAGTAGGTAGCCCTCCAGCAGGACAGGCACCACAAGAAGGACATTTTAGGAAAGACAACTGAAATTTTGAACAACACAACTTACCACAAATAGCAATAAAGCAGAGTCCTAGGGGTCCTGAGGGAAGAGGATTTGGGCATAGAAATCATGCCTGCAGGAAATTCAAAGTTTCCAGTGAAAAATTCAAATAGCAAGATAAGAAAATGGAAATTGCAGATTCATGTGCTCCCTGTTCCTCATAGAAACACTCCAGTACTTTTTTCTCACAAAGTAGAAGGATGTTTATACCATGTGTCATAGCCGCCGCCACCACCCACCCACCTCCAACCCCCTTCCAAGGTAGTTTCCTCCACCTGTCATCATGACAAAGTGATTGAAACAGGAAGCCTTAGAAAATTGTTTGGGGAGGGGTGATTAAATAACTTCCTGGCTTAATTGATTGATGAATAATAACTTCTAAAATTATCTCTGCATTTCATTACAGAATGTCTAAAGTGAAATCCACTCAGCTTACCTGAAAGTCTGGGAACTACAAATGACTGAACAAACTATCCTTCACTCCTAAAATCATTTTCTTCTAGGCTTTATATTCAGGGCAGCTCATTTCCAGTCATACATAGTCTTTCTTTCTGAGGGTCCCCACAGGTTTATAATATTAACTATCCCAAAACCCTTAGCTCTCTCTCTACCCCCTAGGAGATAATGACTGGGAATTGACAACTACAGTTACTTCCTAGTCAAGCTAACTCCTACCATTTCTCCTCCCAAATTGACCGGAAGACATTATAAAATACAGATGCCAGAAGGCAGCTGTATGATTCCTAAAGGCCTGGGGCAGGAACCAGAGGACAGTAAATATACAAATACCTTGTAAGCGGGAAAAGAATCCCTTCCTCTCAAGAGGAAAGCATTTAACCTCAGTAGGGTGAGGCTTGTGAAGGAATCCTGAGATGATTAGCCATGTCTGCAGACTGAGTTGTAGTTTGTTTTCGGCCCTAATGAGACATAAATTAGTGCTCCCAAAATTATTATCTACAGACCACAAAATGTTAATTCCATGGGAAAATGTGACTCAAAACAGAATACTGTTAATATAAATCCCAGACCCTTTATTGAGATCCAAATGTAGGAGGTCAATTATAGTTTCCTAAATATAAACTTTGTGAACCCACACTGCCACTTCCTTTGCCACTGATTCTAACTGAAGCAAGTACTGAGCAAACATCTGTGGGCTGCAGAATGTCTTTGGGTATAGAATTCACTGAACTTCCCAGTCAACAAAGGGCTTGCCTGCGTCCACCTCTTGACAGTTGTCTGTACAACATATGCAGATCAAACAAATAAGCTCCCATGTATTCTTTTTTGTTTGTTTGTTTGTTTTTTTGAAACAGGGTCTCGCTTTGTAGTTCAGGCTAGCTCTGAGCTCACTATGTAGCCCAGGCAAGCCTCGAACTCAGCAATCCTACTGTCTCTGCCTCCCGCGTGCTGGGATGACAGGCATGAGCCACCACGCCCAGCGCTCCCATGTATTCTTAGAATAGCTCCTTCCATAAAACATGAGAAGGTTTGCAAGTTCATTAGTTCTTATTAACAAAAAGACCTGAGAGAGTGCCGGGCGTGGTGGCTCACGCCTGTCATCCCAGCACTCGGGAGGCAAAGACAAGAGGATTGCTGAGTTCGAGGCTTGCCTGGGCTACATAGTGAGCTTAGAGCCAGCCTGAACTACAAAGCGAGACCCTGTCTCAAAAAAAAAAAAAAAAGACCTGAGAGAACCCTGATAGAAAAGCCTAGAGGTAAAGCAAGAAATTTTCTCAAACCTATGCTACAAAAACGACCTTATATGATACAAAAATTGTCACCCTCTAAGATGCAAGCACTCCAGAGAGAAAGAATGGTTGGATATATAGTTAGTCCACATAATCAAGTAATAAGGTACTAGATTAAGAAAACTATAGGTATAGGTATGAATAAGACATAATTCTGGTATCTCATGGAATTTATAGTCAATGGAGAGAGGTGGACAAATATTTAGAAATTTTATGAACATTTTAAAAGAGAAAAGCTAGGGAGCTCTGGACTGTACAACAGAGACATTTAATTTGGAAAAGTGAAAAAAGGCTACCTTAGGGAAGTAGTTTAGAAGCTAAGACCTGAAATATTGGTAGTCTTTTAATTAGAACACAGGGCAACTCACATTGTGCCCACGGAGATTCTCACCATTGTCAGCTCCCCACCCCTTACATCCTTTATATCTGAGAACTCCCACCAGGCAGGGCACATCATAATCATCAAAGCTAGCAGCAAACCACCCACCTCTTTCCATCAAGAAGACAGTAAGACAAATACATAGAGAAATAAGCTGAGAATGACTTTCATTTCAAGAAAATATAATGAAAACAACGAAGTTTCCGAGATGGGTCATCACAGAAATGAGCAAATTTGGATCCTACGTAATAGGTAGTCACAAATTGCTGCCCAAACCATAATAACTACACCTTTCCATGGTTAAGAGTCGTGCTAACTTTTCTGACAGTCTCTAAAAGATAATAACATGTGAAAATGCAGCTATATAAATGAAAGGAGGAGGAGAAATTCATCAATTTTTTTTGACAAATGTATTTGAAAACTTCCCTCCTGGATTGGTACAAAGAGAAAACGAACAGCAGGTATTATCAACAGGCAAAAATCACTCTTAAATTTAAAGATAAAATTGCTTTTCTAAAATGTCATGATTTAGTCAGAGCTAGAGTATTTGATCCTGTATTTTTCAGAAGAGTAATGAGCAACTATTCAGTTTAACCAGCAGTGATGTAGCTTTCAAATAGATGCATGGAGATTGATCTCAAAGACAAGGCTAGATAGATATATAACCCCAAAGCAAATCAATTCCAAGCAAGACAATTACATAAGTACAGAAGACCCTTGACTTACAAACTCAATCCTCTGCAGAGGGCTGGTTATAATTCAAATTAGTTATAAGTCAATACAGCTGAGATCTGGATGTTTACCTGGGTTCAAGCTACAAATAACAAGAGGCAGATGAATCTTGCATTAACCTAATTAACCCAAGTTGTTTGTATATCAGGCTTGTCATAACTTTAGAGTTGACTGTATTAATGTGTTCTCTTTTGAATATGTGTTATCATAACAAATAAAAATGTTCTTTGATATAATTTTCATAATTAGGATGCAAGTTTCTTCTGGAGGTTATTTTATTTGCAGATGATGTCCTCTTCATGCTCCACACAAAGAAAAATGTGATTGAAAAGAAAGCTATGAGAAACCCTAACTCGAAGCTTGAGTATGTTGTCATCAGTATTAGAATCACAAGAACCTCCTCCACTGGCCTTTTCACTTTAACTCTAATAGATTCCATCTGTCCTCTTCTTATGTTTTTTTTTGTTTTTGTTTTTGTTTTTGTTTTTTGAGACAGGGTCTTGCTTTGTAGTTCAGGCTGGCCCTGAGCTCACTATGTAGCCCAGGCAAGCCTCAAACTCAGCAATCCTCCTGTCTCTGCCTCCCGAGTGCTGGGATTACAGGCATGAGCCACCACGCCCGGCTGTCCTCTTCTTATGTAAAAGCAAACTAAACCAAGTTACCTTTGATAACCCTCAAGGCATTCTTCATCTCAAAATTACCTTAGCTTAGACACCTTCTTCTCAACCAAGAGCAGAGACCCTAGGAGCATTGACTCTGGGAAGCCCTCACTCAACTCCCAGACTCTTTTGTTAAAGTTAAAAAGGCCACATAGGGTACATCATTCCTGGTGCTCTGTGGAGCGTTATAGGCAGAAAGACTTCAGAGAAAATTGTTTCTGGGCTTTAAAAAAAAAAAATAAGTGTAACTTTATCTTTGAATTCTCTAGACAAACCTCTGAGTTGTTTCATAGATTGTAATATGTTTATTGGATGAGAATAAAAGTCTATGAATTACATCTTATTCTTCTCAGGGTAGAATTTTTAAATTTTACTTTCTCCTAGAAGCAACTACCACTTTTTAAATTTTATTTTATTTATTTATATACTTTTTTGGTACCAGGGATTGAACTCGGGCCCTTGTGCATCCAGGTTAGGTGCGGTACCACTTGAGCTAAATCCCCAGCCCTTTTTTGATATTTTTGTCATGAGAAGATTTCATTTTACCTTACTAATAATGTGACTTGACCAATTATTATTTCCACCATCCATATAGAGATGTTACATTATGGGAATATTTACAACATTCCTGGGATAACATTCATTAAACTAATAAAATATATTTTATTCTGAGTAATCATAAAACAATTTTAAAGTTGACATCTCAATTATAAATCAGTTGGGTCCAGTAATACATAAAGAACTTTCAACATATAAGTTAGTTTTCAGTAGTGTGTGGTTTGTGAACGAGTCCTTATTCTAAAAAAATATGGCAGCACATCCATTTGACTTAGCATTCCTTTCTAAAACTTTCCACACCTTCTTGTATCCAACATGAGGAAAAAAAAATGCTTAGAAACTCAAATTTAAGGCCCAGAGATTTAGCTTAGTAGTTCTGCCTGCAAAGCACAAGGTTCAATCCCTGGTATCACATAGCACAATCCCAGGCGTGTAGTTTTCTTTCTGTTCTTAGATATCTTCAATGTTTTTACTCTTCTATTAATCATTTTCACATAGGCAGTATTTTACTTAGCACTATACAATAGTTAAGATATCTGCAAAAAAAAAATCTGTGATGGTTAATCTTGATTGCCAACTAAATTAACTTAAGGGATGCCTAGAAGATTAGTAAAGCACACTTTGGGGTATATCTACATGGGTCATGGGGACAGGATGTTGGTGAAGATAGCTGGTCGCTGGCCCTTTTCTCTCTGGTTCTTTCCTTGTTCCTAAGCATGAGGTTAGTCATCTTGCTCTTCTAAATCCATCCACCATCATCTTTCTGCCTCAAAGCTGGCCAACCATAGACTGAAACATCTGAAACCATGAATCAAAAAAAACCTTTTCTCCTTTAAATTGTGTATGTCAGGTAAATTGTCCCAGCAACAGAAAGTTAGCTAATACAGAAAACTGATGCTAAGACATGGGCTCATTGGTATAACCATTCTTGACCATGTGATTCAGAGCCTTCAGAACTGGTTGACAGGAATTTAGAACTGTTTGGAGGTGCATATTATAGAAGTCCTAGAATGCTGATGCAAATACAGACAATAAAGCCATATTTATGAGGTTTCAAATGAGACTGAAGACTCTATTGGGTATTAGATAACAGATCATATGGGCAAAGAATTTTTCTACATTTTGTTGATGCTCCATAACTTTGCAAGAGACTGAGTTTAAAGCCAACTGACCAGTTGATCTGATTGAGAAAATTTCAAGGCAATCCAACCTTCAGACTGTGGCATGGGTACTGATAGCTGCTTTCAACCAGACTTACAGTGAAAATCAGGAGCATAGCCATAGTCAAAAGATTTGAAAAACTTGTAGGTTGGCTATAAAAAGTAGTGCCTTAAGGCTAGAGTCAAGGAAGTTATGGTTTCTGAAGAGAATAGTGCTATTAAAAAGAAGCAAAATATGTCTTACTATAATAGGAAAGATGCCTTAAGAGCATTTTAGTTGTCCAGACTCTACCCATCACAAGATCAAGAGTGTAAAACTACAAATATTTCTTTGAAATATCGTTGCTTTGAGAAGAGAACCCTAGGGACTCCTGCTCATTTAGGTCCATGTGAGGATGTACTCCCCAAAGTTCGAACACTCAGGCACTCAGAGACCACTACAACCTTGGACCAAGGAGTCCTGGCTGCTACTTGTGCCGATGGCAGACCTTGGCATCATTCACGTCATGCTAGCTTTGCAGCCATGTGTGATGCAAGAGCTATGTAGTCAGGAAAGCTTCCACCCAGATTTCAAAAAAGTCTAAGAAGTCAGGCACTGTTTAACAGGACCAGAATTCCTACTGGGACTCCTGCAAGGGTAATGCATGAAGCTGTAATAGTGAGGACAAAGCTGCAATGGAAGCTGTAATTGAACTCCAGGAGGTCAGAGATGCCAGGAATGTGGAATATCTGCTAAAGCAAGCCACAGGCAGTGAGTGGAACTAGCATAAAAGAGAGAAAGAGAGCTGTTTTGTGTGTTGCAAACAGCAAACCCATACAGACTGCCCAATCCCTTTGGAATTCCGTATCACCACCATGACCTCCAGATGCTGGATATAGAGCTACAGGATTTAATATCTGTCCTGCTAAATTTCAGTCTTGCTTTGGTTGGATACCTTTCTATCCTTCATTCTTCCCTTTTGGAATATAAATATTTACCCTGTGCCATTGTACCTTGGAGATATGCAACTTGTTTTTTAATGGTGTTCATAACTAAGAGTTTACCTTGAGTATCAGAGGACACTTTGGACTTGAACTGTTTCCCTTTCTCCCTTTCTTTCTTTCTTTCTTTCCTTCCTTCCTTCCTTCCTTCCTTCCTTCCTTCCTTCCTTCCTTCCTTCCTTCCTTCTTTCTTTCTTTCTTTCTTTCTTTCTTTCTTTCTTTCTTTCTTTCTTTCTTTCTTTCTTCCTTCCTTCCTTCCTTCCTTCCTTCCTCCCTTCCTTCCTTCTTTCCTTGCCTTCCTTCCTTTCCTTTTTTTTCAATATACCAGAAATTGAACCTAGGGCTTTGCATTGAGCTATATTCATTTTTTTGTTCGTTTGTTTGTTTGTTTGTTTTACTTAAAGTAATACTAAGTCATTAAGTTCCCCAAGCTGGATCTAAACTCACAGTTCTGGCAGGGCATTTAGCAAAAGTGGTACTGCATTTACCTTTGAAGCAGAAGGGCATGAGTTCTATCCCCAGTACCACAAACAAACAAACAAAACTAATAAACTCACAATTCTTCATCAGCCTCTAAGAGTGCCTGTATTATAAGCATGAACCAACCTACCATGCCTTGCCTGGACCCTTGAGTAATGACTTTGGGGAAGGAATTAATACATTTTCAGAAAGTACATATTCAGGACCTTTCTATTGTCTCTTATTTAGAGATTAACTATGGCTTAAGGAAGTGTGTTTAGGTGTCAGGTTGAGAAGGTGTAGACTTGTGATAGTTCATCTTGATTATCAATTTGATCAGTTTGAGAAATGCCTGGGAAGGCATATCCAGTAAAGCTGACTTCTGGTTGTATCTGAGTGGGTTACAGAGTCATGACCTTGAGGAGTATATCTGGTTCTGGCTCCTTCCCCTAGAGTGTTCTTCTCCTGTGCTATTTCCATGCCATTGTGAAATGAGCACATTTACTCTACCAACTCATCGTCATATTTCAGTCTTATAGCCTGCTGGTTATGGACTGAGACTCATGAAGTCATGAGCCAAAATAATCCTGCCTTCTTTATGTTATGCATATGCATATCATGTTTGTTTTTCCCCACCATAGAAAGGTAATTAATACGATATGCAAGAAATAGCATTCTTCTTATTCTTAAACAAAATTTCAGTTTAAAACACCTCAAATAATAAACCTACATTTTTTTCTTTTTCTGATTTTTTTCCTCTTCAAATACAGGGTTTTTTTTCTAAGTAAAGGAAATGAGAGACCAGAGCACAAAAAAAGGTTTTCATTTGTGCTATTCACTGAATCTATGTGGTTGCAGGACTGAAGTCCCCATTTCCTCATTGATTACCACCCAGAGGCTAATCTCTCAGGCTGCTTGAATTCCATGCATCTCCCTGTAGCATGAGCCAATTTTATCTTGCTTCTATCTGGAATCTCTGCCTTTCTTGCACCTATTTATTTATTTATTGCCCCTCTTGGATTTCTGCCTGAAAAATTCATTTACTATAAAGGCCTTATTTGATAAGATTTGGCTCATCTAGATTATCTCAGGTAGTCTCTATCTTAAAACTCAAAACTTTAATTATATCTGAGAGACTCCTGCTAAACATTTCTTAGAATCCAGAAATTCACATATGGACTTTTAGGAGGGGATATTATTGACTTATAACCTCCTTGTGTGTATTTTTAAATGTTTTGAATTTGTATGCATGTACATTATCTTTTTTAAAAACCCAAAATAAAGAAAAGGACATATGAACAAAAAAAAGTGCTATGGTTTGGTTTAATGCCTTCCACCAAAGGCATGAGTTAAAGGTTTGGTCTCCAGCTTTTGGGAGGTAGTGAAATTTTTTTTTTTTTTAAAAGGGTCTCACTTTTGTAGTTCAGGCTGGCCCTCAGGTCACTATGTAGCTCAGGCAAGCCTCAAACTCAGCAATCCTCCTGCCTCTGCCTCCCGAGTGCTGGGATTACAGCCTTGAGCCACCAAGCCTGACATGTGTGGTGTGTAAAACTGGTTGCCGGTGAGTGAGAGCCACCATACCCACCCGGTATTGTTGTATGTGGTTACCAGGATCGAACCAGGGACCTTGTGCTTGCTAGGCAGGTGCTGGAACCACTAAGCTAAATCTCCAGCCCCGATAATGAAAATTTTAAGATAGAATTTAATAGGAGGAAGGTGTATGATTGGGAGTGTGCCTTTGGGATTGTGAGACTGTGCTCTCTTTCTATTCTGTCACCATGAAGTGAGCAGCTTCCTCAAACAAACGTTCCCACCATGATGTGTTGCCTCACCACAGGTCCAAAATTAACTTGGCCAACTGACCATGGAATGGAACATAAAACTACAAGCTAGAATAATCTCCTTCTCATTTTATTATCATTACTGTATCAGAAAAGTGACTATTGTAATATGGAAACATTTATAAAAGTTGTAACTTATTTGCTAAGACTTACCAAGTGCTAGGTTCTGAATATGTAGTCTCTAATTGAATCATCACAACATCACCTAGATGTTACAAATGAGGTAGACAGGCCTAAAGGAGTTCAATGTTTGCCCAAGGTCTCACAGCTAGTGTGTACTAGGCTTCTAGACCTAGAAGTATCTGGCA
The DNA here is from genome assembly GCA_004025085.1 of Thryonomys swinderianus. Classification (NCBI taxonomy): domain Eukaryota; kingdom Metazoa; phylum Chordata; class Mammalia; order Rodentia; family Thryonomyidae; genus Thryonomys; species Thryonomys swinderianus. The sequence continues at coordinate 14,179 of PVIC010018237.1, forward strand.
CCATAGAGCCATTTCAAACCCTTCTGCAACCATGCCTGACAAGATCCCAGCTTGTTGAAACATCTTCTGTAATTCCTCCTTCATCTCTTCCCTCTTATGCCATTTCTTTAGGGTTATCAGTGAAAGTTTGGGAGTAAATTGTCATGCACTGATAGATAACTGATGTTTAAATAGTTTATTATGATGCAATAGGTGTTAGAAACAGGAAGAAACCTAACAGGTACAAGATTTCAAGTAAAACCCTATAGTGAGTATCTTTCATCTAGTTCCACTAGGAAAACCAAAATTAGGCCTCAGAATTGTCTTAATATATGCTTCTGTTTCCATCTTCCTAGATTCTGGATAAAAGTCCTGCTAAGGCCAGAACCAGTGGCATAAACTCCTAGGCTCTTCTGGCTTTCTGAAGAGCACAGGCAAGGCTGCCCAGATCTCAAAGTGCACCTGACCTCGGCCAGGACTGAATAATCATTTCAGAGTATGTGGTAGGAACTCTTGCCTGATATTAGTTATCAGTGTTATCAGAATGTACACTCAACCAAAACAAAACAAAAGAGCAAGAGTGTGGATCTTATCCACAAAGCTTAGGTTGTGTCAATTAAAAGGAACCAGAATTTTATTTAACAATACCCAATTATGAGAGGAACCTTTGCAGGTGAGGGCAAGACCTAGAAACAGGTCCTTTTTTGCACTGCAGGAAAAATAAGCTCTGAAAAATAATGCAAATGGAAGATGCTTGCATAGCAAAGCACAGGAAAGCAGCCTTGTGGCAACGCTGAATGCTTCCTTCTGTTCAGAGAATCGTGAAGTGGGGCAATGCTAAGCAACTGGCAGACATGTTTGACATCAGTGCTAGTACACCCAACTTCCCAGCTTCTGATCCAATAAAGAAATGCTTCCGGTCTTTGTTGAGCTTAATTAAAGCATTATCTATTTCTTTCAAAAAGAGGAAATCAGAATTCCATTATCATTTCGATGAAGAAAATTAATTTTCAACTGTGTTTTAAAGAATCTGTGTTGGCAGGTTGGAGAGGAAGCTCTCATTTTCTAAATGCAAATTTTGGCTACCTCTGTCTTCTCTCTTCTACCTCAACACTTAAAAAAAAAGAAAAGAAAAACAGTAACAGGTTTTTTACCCATAACATAAAGCAGCAAGTTTTGCAATATTCCTTCATAGCTTCACTTACATTGGAAAATAATTTCTCACTTGGTATGTGGTTTTTAACCTGCAGATTTTTCAGAATGAATGAGCTTTCCATGTTCATTCACTAGGAGCTGAAATATTTCACTTGCACTAGTACAAACATACTGAATCTCTGCTGGGCTCTGGAAACACTGCTTCTGGGCTTTTGCTGGGGAGGAGTGACAGATTTGGTAGTACCAAAATGTTTTACTGGTGGTTAAACTAGGAATCCTGGTAAATGTTGCTTCAAAACAGCTGCTGCCACCAAAGCCAAATCAGCGAAGGAATCAACTGCCCGGAGAGAGCTGCCACAGAGCTATCATTGCTATAACTGCTAAGAGAAAGATCTCTGGTCAAGCCAGGCATCTGATGATGCAAAGGAACAGAAAACACATCTATCTGGATAATTGTTTTCTTTCCACAAGCTCCAGCCTGCAGGATACAGACAGTGTCATTGATTGCAAGTTAGCAATCCTTCTAGCACCTGGTCAGGCTTTTCTCTATTTTAGGTGCCTTCTCTGGAAATGGTGAAATTTTAAAGGGACATGATCGTGTCCCAGAGACCTCCAAGTGAGACTGATGGAGAGAGATCTCCTGAGGCCACAGACACAGAGTCACTGCTCCCTGAGACCTAATTGTGATTGTTCATTGCTGGGGTGCTGAGATTTGCAAGTTGGTTACACCTGAAGGTTTAGTATCTGAAATAGAATTTTGCAGATAATTGCTGGAAATAGGCCAATGCCTTTGCTGGACTGAGCTCCAAATGGCAGATTATATGCTCTGTAAGTGAAACCAAATCCACAAAAGGAAGAAGAGTCTCTTAAAAAGGAACTTTCAGAAAAGTACTTTGTCTTTAACAAGTAGAACAGAACATAATAGCAGAGAATGGAGTATTCTTTGGAATTAGGTGCTAGATAAAACAAAATCAAAGCAAAGATGACTCTAATTCTAGAAACAGTTTCAAAGGACATCCTATTCTTTCTTTATTTGAATATTTGGTAATTTCACATTTTTTTTCTTGTAAGTGTTCATGTATTTCACGACATTTTTCTGCACAAGAGCATGGCTGACCCTCACAGTCAGCCAGGATCTGATTAAAATCATATCCCAGGGGCCGGAGGGTTAGCTCAGTGGTTCCACTGCCTACCTTGCAAGCTCAAGTTCCTGAGTTCGATCCCCAGTAACCACATACAATGCTGGGCGTGGAGACTCACGCCCACCAGCAATCAACCAGCAATCAGCACCACATACCACAGTGTGGGGCATGGTGGCTCACGCCTATAATCCCAGCACTCGGGAGGCAGAGACAGGAGGATTGCTGAGTTCGAGGCTTGCCTGGACTACATAGTGAGCTCAGAGCTAGCCTGAACTACAAAGCGAGACCCTGTTTCAAAAAAAAAAAATCATATCCCAGGAAAGCTATTAAAACTTGTGCTCCCAAATCAAGGCCCAAAAGAGGTTTGTGTCATGCCAAAGTTAAAAATGTTTTTAAATTATGTGCTTGAAAGACTTTTTAAGCAAATATTGTATCATATAAGAGTGGTGAGATCTGGGGGGAGGTACTCCTAGACCCTATAACTTCTCCCAGACCTGCTTGGCAATATTGACAAATAGTACTAAAAATGTACATATCCTTTGACGCAGTGTATTTTCCATAACTTAGGCTTTAAAAAATACTCCAGGGTGTGAACAAGGTTCAGCTTTTCTGTGGTTCGCAGGTGCCTGTCTAGCAAGAGTATGTCTAGCAAAGCTTTTCTCGCAAGAGCTTGGCAACGGTACTCAACTTCAGAACTAGCATAGTGTGCATCCAGGAGCAGCAAAAGAGGGCAGGTTAAGAGTGCTTGTTTTCACATAGTGGAACGATAATTTTATTTTGCATTTGTACTTTCAAAGTTTTCTTCAAGAATATGTTGTTCAGTTTAAAAGATTGTCAAAACTCTTCAAATTATAAAAGTGTTCGGTTACAGAAATTTTTCTACGATTTGGAAAAAAATGTCCACAAAAATAAAGCAAGTAGAATCATATTAAATTACATGCGGTATGATTCTACTTTTATGAATGAAAAATCAATTTATTCTCCCTTTATCTGTCTCTGTCTCCATCTCTGTCTCCTTCTCCCTCCCTGTCCCTCCCTGTCCCTCCTTCTCTCTCTCTCTCTCTCTCTCTCTCTCTCTCTCTCTCTCTCTCTCTCATACACACACACACATACACACACACCTAGAAGCACATATTGCAGGAGATCTCTGTGGAGATATAATGGTAACTTTATTCTCTTTGTTTGTCTATAAAATGTATCATTTTTCTTCAATGGATGTGTAATACTATATAATTGAAAAAACAGAGCTTGATTTCACAGCCAATAGAGAAGACAGTCTTCGGGGGGAGGGTTTGGGCAGCCCTGTTCGCTGTCCACTTATCGTGTTGATGTGGATTTGGGATTCTCCTCTTGCTTTAGGTAAAATGGAAAAGGGAAAAACCTGTACATGATACAGAGCATGAACAGATCAGTATCATGATCTGGGGTCTTGTAAAACATACTATGCTTACTGTACTGTTCCCTCCTGATTATTTGCTCATTGTTTTCCTGGTCAGGAGTGAGACAGGAATGGTAGGATGGTTTGTGTCTCCAGCGATATTTGCAGGCCCCAGTTGGAGTGGCTGAAATGACTAGGGAGCTGCCTGGTCTAGCTTGACTGTTCTCATTATGTCTGGAGCTTTGTCACTGTCAGCTGGACTCTTCAGTTCTCTCCTCCACATGATATTTTCATGTCTCTTGCTTGAACTTCTTTATAGCTCAGCTGTGTCCGGGGTTCTGACATGGCCCTTGGCTGCTGCCAGGGACAAGAGGGTGCTGCTAAGCCTTTCAAAAGGCAAGCCACGGGCTGGAGATTTAGCTCAGTGGCTCCTGTACCTGACTAGCAAGCACAAGGTCCCGGATTCAATCCTGGGTAACCACATATAACAATAGTGGGCGTGGAGACTCACGCCCACCAGCAATCAGTACCACATACCACAGTGCTGGGCGTGGTGCCTCACGCCTGTCATCCCAGCACTCAGAAGGCAGAGGCAGGAGGATTGCTGAGTCCAAGTCTTGCCTGGGCTACATAGTGAGCTCAGGCCCATCCTGAACAACAAAGCGAGACCCTGTCTCAGAAACAAAAAATAAAAACCAAAAAACAGAAAAAGAGGCAGGCCTGGAATTGGTCCACCTCACTTCTACTGGGTTTTGTATTCAAGGAAAGTGAAAAGAACAGCAGTAATGAGAGGAGAATAGGCCCCAACCTGAGGAATAAAGTGGCAGGTGCGAACAGCAACAACTTACTCTCCTCCCTGGCTCCCTTTCTCCCCTACAGGCTGCTCCTGGGTACACTTCCAACGAACGGACTGGCACATAAACCCTAATCTCAGGGTCTTCCTTTGACCAGCTGGACTTTAAGAAAAACTAAAATTTCCAGGCTTTTCTTCCAGGAAGATTTATTATTAGCACAGACCAAATTCACCTCCATCTCCAAAACTGTAAAACCTCAGGTGTAAATATTATACCTCTAAGCCAGGGCTGTCCAGTTGGGCTCCTCAGACAAGCACATAGCAGTCTCAAAATAAAACAAACAAAAGCAAAAAAATCCTCTGTTGGGGTCTTATGCTAGAGATTCCGAATTAATAGTGCTCGAATGAGATGCACGCATGGGCAGTTTGGTATTTATTTTTTGTTTTCCCGATAATTTTAGTGTGTCCTTCAAGTTGATAACTACAGTCCTGAGTAGTTCAGACTATGAAGACTGTGTGGGAAAAGGAGGATGAAAATGTTACAAGGTATCCTATAAAGAGAAAAATAAATAAACCCTTGACCAAATCGCTCTTGTCCTGGAGAGAAAACCTATCACTGCCATCAGATGACATAGGTTGCAAATCTGGTTTTTAAATCCGGTTGTTTTATTTTCAAGGTTAGGAGTGGGGTGGGATCTTATAGAAGTCTTAACTGAATAAAAGTCACATATATATAATCTCTTAGTTCAGAAAAACAAATTCAAATTTCATGTACCCATTGCCTATGGCACATGAAACATCGAATGTGATTTATGGATCCCATGAATGTTTTATAGACATAGTAATACCTGGCTTTCTCTTTACAAGAGAAAAAGAACAATCATGGTAATAACCACACTGGAGTTGGATTTAAAAAAAGAAATATGCCTTCCATTGCCATTTATTAAGCATTGAATTTGAAATCTGCCTATTAAGTTCATCAACTAGCAAGATAATTCAAAGCCAAAAAAACCAGTGAGCGCTTTTCCCTTTTTCTTTTCCCCATTAATTTCTAAACGATACACTGGAAACAGTGTTCCAACTTCCTCTTGTTATGTACTCTTGTTAAACTTTACCCTTGGTCCTAATTCTGAATTTGGCTCCTGCAGTCACTGACTTTTATTCTGTAAAACTGCGTTTTGTAATTAGCAAGATAGAGATCTCTGTAATGGAAACTCTGTGCTAAGACAGAAGCAGATTCTGTTGTTCTGTGCACAGGCGCCAACTGCGGAAAGATAACCTGCAAAAACAGTTCGAGAGAAACTTAATCTCATCCCAGAAACAAAAGCCTCTTCTTTCATCAGAAACTGCAATCTTGAAAAACAGCCTTTCAATATCGTGCTTCCTCTCCTTCTTCCCCCAAGAACCACAACATCTCTGAAATGAAGACATGTCTGCTAATTGTCACGTTTAATTGGCCATGCTTCTCTTTCATAGTGGTAAATAAAATAATGGTGCACCTTAAAACTGATGTCTTAGTGTACATGAAATATAGCAATCCACACCAACACAGCCACAGAGAGAACAGAATCGATTTTAGATTAAAATGCAAATATGAGAAGAGCAAAGAGAAAATTAATTTCCTCTTTAATGTAGTTTCTTTTGGAACCCACCAGGAACAAACAGCTATACTCAAAGCTTGCAATGCTATATACAAGTCTGCGTGTGTCTGTGCGTGTGTCCATACACGCACTACTTTATCACCCATTGCAATTTCAGGCATATTGACCTCAGTTAGGATGAGCTCTGAAACACACTCATTGAAAGAAAACTCAGCTGGCTTTGTGTTCCCGCAACACAGTTTTCTGTTTCACGAAAAAACTACTTTTAGGGTTTTAATGCCAGTCAGGTCTCCAGGACAGGAGTATAATAATTCTCAGAAGTTAGCAAGAATAATCTTTGGCATTTGCCAGTATATTAACCCCACAGCTTCACAAGAGACCGTTTGACTCAGGGACGCGGAGGGTAGTGTGTGACTGCCAGCTCTGCAGGGGTCCCGGATGCACGGCACACTGAGCACACTGCAGTGGTAGTTGTAGGATGCTGGTGCGGCGCGGCATGCGCATGGCACCTTGTCAGTGACATTTCCTCAGCTTAGCACCCTGAAGAGAGCTGACCCCCGAATCCCCCCAGCCACCGCCTGGGGGCCAACCCGATTTCTGGCCATATCATAGGGCCATCTCCTTTCTCACCAACTCTGTTTATCTGGGCCTCTGTTTTCCGCCTCTATGTGAAGTCCAATAACCTGACATGCACTCAGTGCTCTAAAAATGCTTACTCAGTGAGTAAAAGGAACAGAGGCCTGAAGACGTTTACTTAAAATAGTGATCAATAAAGAAAACTTGGGTTCCTTAACTTGACTAATCTGCCAGCAGTTTTCACATTCAACAGCCACCTGGGTGTGAGCTGCTTTTCTCTCTAGATGTGGAACTACGACTGAGCTCATCCCAACTTGGGCTGCTCCCCATCCCAGCTTCCTGTAATAGATATTACAGGTAGGGGTGTGGCAGGCTGAATGAACGCAGGAATTTTGGAGGACATGAGTATTCTATAGCAGATGTTTATGTACAGGTCCCTGGAACCTGTATGCTAACTTACATGATAAAATATGACAAAATGAAAGGTCTCGAGAGAGTGAGATTACCTCCAGTAATTCAGGTAGGTCCAATGTATTCGTGGGGATCCTTATAAGAGGGAAGCAAAAGTACCTAAATCAGAGAGGGATAGAGAGATGTAGAGACGGGAAAAGAGGTCAGTGAGGAAAGAAGCTGCTACATCAGTTGCTTTAAAGGCAGAAGAAGGGAGCATGAGTCAAGGAGCAAAGGCAGCCTCCAGACATCAGAAAAGATGAAAAAGGGATTCTGCCTGCACTCTCCAGAAGGCACACAATCCTCTGCCACTTTATATTTAGACCAGTGCTACCTACCCAAAACAGTAAAATCATGAATTCATGTTGCTTTAAGCCACTAAATTTATGTTAGTATATTACAGCAGCAATACAAAATTAATGCAGTGAGGTTTTAAATTATCTCTCTTATGATAGAGCTTTAAATTCTGCAAACAAACAAAAACCTATGAGAGATGGACAGGAGCATGCCTCCACGGAGCCTGAAACACCTGACACTGATTTTTCCTGTTTTTTAAAAGCAGATGGGATTAGCCAACTGTGACTTTGATTCTTAAGCAACAAATGCCAAGGTCTCTGGCCCAGCCCAGGAGAGAAGCAGCACTTTACATCTAAGCAGGAATAGCCGGAAGGGCTGCAAAGCTTCTGTTAAATCTTGCTGTGTTTAAACTGCTTGCTAGCACCTGTGATAGGCACACACTTCTATTAGAATTTGGAGGAAAGCTTAACCTCTCAGTGTCTCAAGGGAAAAAGGAGTTGCCGTTTAATTTCTTTCCTACATGAGACAGTGAAAGGGCCTGAAGAGCACCAGGCCTGGACATTCCCTAGGTATCCTTAAAGCTAAAGTCTTTGCTGTCCATTCATTGTTTTTCCTCTTGCTCTTTTCTCCCTTCTCTGACACACCAATCCACCCCAATAAGATTCTGAAGCTCTGGGAATTTTGATTTTTAACATCAGGAAGAAGATGGAACGTGGGATTGAAGCACCAGTGTGTATCTGCTTTCTCCCAGCCCTACACTTTCCCTGCCATGTCCCATTTTCTACCACCCGAGACAGAAGACTGTCTATATTTCCCAGATTTGCTTTCTACCTGGCTTCCTGTCAGTGCTGCCAATGTGGAGCACTGTCCAGAGTTTGGAAAGTGAGACTAAGAAAGGAGATTTTTACTGTCAGTGTAGCTGTGTTTCTCGCACAGGAGCAACGTGAATGAGGGTGGGAGCTGTACCCGTGGTGACCTCAGGCAGCAGGAGCCCCGCCACATGCAGCCTTCTGGCTTTCTCCCGGCTCAGCCACCTGAGCTCTGATAACACCACACTGTACACTCTGAATAACACCTTTTGCCTTTGCTTTTTCTGGTTCAGAGGTGGTAGCAGCTTCCTGCAGTTACTGAGCTTTGGGAAATATTACCTCCTGGTTTCTCTTCCAGCTCTGCTAACCCTTTTACAACCAACTACCCATTCAAAAGCCAAGAGTGCTTTTTGTCTTCCTAATTAGATGCAAACTAAGGCTAAATCTTTCACTTGCAATAACAAGAAACACAGGGCAAGTAAAACTCTTTTTTTTCCTACCTTTAATATCTTGGTTGTTTTTTGTTTGTTTGTTTATTGATGTTTGAGCTACCTTTTCATTGAGTTCAAAAGAATCAAAGTAGGATCCTGCCCAGACAAGGAAGTTTGGTTGACTTTGACATACTCCCAGAAAACCAGATTGGAAGCTAACGGTCTTTCTTAGATACTCATGAACTTAGGTTACTTTCTCTGGAAATCCTACCTGTTATGAGGATTCATGCAATAGTGACTTATTGTAGGTGTGCCATTAAGAGAGGCCTATGGGGCCGGAGGGTTAGCTCAGTGGTTCCGGCGCCTGCCTCGCAAGCGCAAAGTCCTGAGTTCAATCTCCGGTAACCACATACAATGCTGGGCGTGGAGACTCACGCCCACCAACAATCAATACCTATACCACAGTGCCAAGCGTGGTGGCTCACGCCTGTAATCCCAGCACTCGGGAGGCAGAGACAGGAAGATTGCTGAGTTCGAGGCTTGCCTAGGCTACATAGTGAGCTCAGAGCCAGCCTGAACTACAAAGTGAGACCCTGTCTCAAAAAAAAAAAAAAAATAGGCCTATGAAGAATGGGGTAAGTGTTGTAAGATAAAGCCAAGCAGAGCGGATGTACAGGTAAAAATCCCATAGAAGACAATTCACTCCGATTAGTCAGAACAATTCAGTCCTGATCCAGGAGCACAGGCCTCAAGATACTCTGTGCCACAGGGTACAATTTTGAGGGGAACTTTCTGAAAGAACCATAGTCATTGATGGCAGTAAGACCAGTTAGTTCTGCAGTCTGTGTCAGAAAGAGGGCCATATGTGTGGGTTAGAAGATAGTGACTTCATCCCAGCTGGAATGTATCTGGTTTATCTTAATATCAGTGATCAGGCACATATAGGAGCTGGTTCCAACTGTAAAGTTCCATATTCCAATCTGATGGTTTTGTTCATTTATAGTTTGTAGGAAAACTGCAGGAAAACCTGACAAAGCTCATTCTGGACAATCGTAGTGTTTTCAACTCAAGGTGGCTGCAGTCATCCTAAACTGAATGAATACACTGATGCACAGGTGAGCTTTGGCCTGTGAGCTGTGCCTTAGAGCATTCCTGATTATTTCACCAGTCACTCATTGTCTAAAGGTTGCCTTAAGGGACAAATTTTCAATGGCTCCAGTAATCTGAGACTAGGCTTCTGAAAGAGTTCTGGTGTGAGAGTCTTTGAAATCAGAAGCACACCAAACCAGGAAAGGGCACAGTGAAAAGATAAAAGGAGGTGGAGAGCATCTATCTGGCCAGAGTCAAGGTCGGGTCTGCTGTATTTATCCCTGCTCCCTACCATGGGAAAGTCACATTAATTCAAAGCTCACTCTTACATTCTTTCATCACTCAGGATGTTTCCACTTTGGGTACCACATCCTGAGACAGGCATGAGTTCCAAGGGTGGTGCCCAGCCCCTTAAATCTGGCAGCAAGGTGTAAAATGCAGAGCACTGGATAAATCATGCTAACACTATGGGACAAGCTATGTGGTGGGGATACAGGGGTGGAGGGTCTATGATGCCTCAGAACATTTAGTTGAAGCACCTTAATCAGAATTTGAAATGAAGGCTGGTGTTTGTCTTTGCACTTTGTAGGGACAGAGGAAGCAGCCAACAAAATAAATATTATAAACATTTAGTAGGAAAGATCCTACAAAGCAGCCTAGGAGTAGTCAGTGCCCTGGGGAACTACCTACCCGCTTATGGGCTTACCGCGGGCATCTCGGGGTGGCTTAGGCCTGACATGGGCTTGGTGATCAGAGCCAGCAAACGTGAGGAAGAGACAGCTACAGAGTAGGCAAGAGTAACAAGCTACAACACCGTGTCTGACCATAATAGCCCTTAAAAAAGAGATAATTGTTGTTTTATTTATGCTTCCTTACCAGTTTTAACCATAGAAGGAGATTCTGGGAAATTAGTTCCCAGCTTGACCAAGTCAACAATAGAACAATTCAGCACACCTATCCCTGGCTTTCAAATAAAGCTCCACAAAGTTCCAGCTACAGGTATGGCTCCTTTTACTAGAAAATGCTCTGCAACTTGTGATGAAGGGGCTAGGAGCATCAGGAAGAGCGTCTGGCATGGCTCATCTATGGAGGCCTCTGGGATGCAGTCACCAGTGACAGTGGACAGACTGTAGAGGAAGGTCACACTCCCAGGCAGCTCCCTGGCCTGGGTCCCGGCAGGTGGCGGACTAACTCTTCTCCTCTCAGTGCCATCACCCCTATCCAGTTCTCACCTTGATGTCCATGCCCCCAGGATCCTTTTGCCCTCGATGCCAATTCTCTAATATTTGTTTGGGAAATCAGACATGCAGTTCACTGGTGCTTTTTCTTTTCTTTGCATGTAGGTTTAGCAGCAGCACCATCTTACAGCTCACAGTGTGGTTCCTGAAACCAGATTTGAGATGTGAGACCACCACTTACCAGCCACGGTACCTTAACCAAGTTACTTACACCTTCTGACTCAATTTCCTCATTTGTAAAGTAGAAATAATATTATTTCTTATTTGTGTAGTTATGAAGAGGAAAAAGGACTTCCTCCTTATCAAGAATTTGGATCTTGTTTAGTTACTTTTTTTCTCCCAGTGTTTGGGATCAAACCCAGGGTCTCACATATACTAGGCAGTTACTTTTGTTTTCATGATTTTGTCTGAGACAGTGTAAAAGCCATGACTGATTAGAGGAATACACCAGACAAGGAAAGAAAAAAGTTACCCTCTCTATAGTCTAGAACTAGTCTAATAAGGTAGCAACTAGACACCTGGGCCTACTTATATTTAAATTTATTAAAATTAAATATAATTAAAATTTTAGTTACTCAGTATATACCACATGTGGCTAGTACTTACTATACTGGTAGGTACTAGCTCAAACAGAAAATTTCCAATATTCTAGAAAGTTTTATTATATAATACTAGAATTTCAAGAGGACTGTTTAACCTACTTATTATCCAAACTGTTTTTAAAGCCTGGAATTAATATATATGAGTAGTAGTCATTAAACTTCAATGATTATGAATCATCCGTATTTAATGATTATGTATTTTTCCTATCTGTTCTGCTAAGGATCTGACAGTGCTTTGGAACAAATTAGCAGGTCTATGAAGGAAAACAATAAAAGTGCACAATAATGTTTTTCAAACATCATTCTTATTGTCCCTATTTCAGAATGGCCTTCCTCAAATCTGAGAGGTTTTATCATGCATGGAATCTGCTCTGATGAGATAATCTATGGAGAAAATTTTGAATAAAGAGTGATTATAGAAAAGCTCAGAGTATAGAGCAGTGATGTTAAACCTTTTAGAGCTTTCAGTGGTAACAAACAGCCCACTGTGGCATGTGTACCATAGGTTTACCACCACTGATTTTTTCGTATTTGAATTCTTCTCATTTCCATTCAAATTAGTTTCACCACAACATTTTGCCCAAGTAAGGGGAAGCATACAGCCATTAGGAGAGTTTGCTGGTGTTAGGTTTCATTTGACTATCTCAGCAAGAATCTAAATGTATCCTCCCTGAGACATATAAATAACCTAGAGTTCCTTGTGCTCAGTCTCCAGGAAATAACTGGCAAACTCTAGTGATTTGGTGTGCGACTTATAATCAGTACTGTCTTCCAAAAACACTTTGCTGGCGGAAATGTATATTTGGCATAATTTCTTTGGAGGACATTCTGGAAATATCTGTTAACATTTCTTGTACTCAGAAAGGTACTAAATGTTTAATAATTAAAAATTCAAATTTTGTTCTAGGCTCCTGAAACACAGCTTCTAAACTCTTAGAGTATCTTTTTCATTCATAATAGAGCCCTGAGACCACATCAGAATTTATGCTAACAAGGCAATGCATGGTAACTTCAGCACAGGACCCAGTCATACCAGAAAGCCCCACCATGTAACTACAAGTGTAAGGTTGGACCACCTAGTACCAGCTCAATCTCCCTGTCTCCAGGGTGGGAAGACAAGGAGCCTAGAGAATGAGTTCAATCACATGGCTAGTGAGGCAACGGACCTCCCTCCGTAATGGAACCTGGATGGGAATTCTGGACGATTGAAGTTCCAGCAAGTGTCCTGGTTGGTGAACACACCTAATGTATCCAGAATATGATGAAGCTAAGGGAGAATACATAGAAACTCCGTGCCTGGGACCCTCAGATCTCACCTACATGTCCCTTCACTAGCTGGGTTTGCTTTTTAACTTTCATAATAAACATATAATTATAAAGGTAGCTTTCCAAATTTCTTGGAAGCATTCTAGCAAACCCATGTGGGGTTGCAGGAATTCACAAATTTGTAGCCAGTGATATAGGGGTGATACAGGAGTCCTTGACTTCTTGCTGCCCCCCTGCAGTACAAGTTCTCCAAGGGAGAACAAAGCCCTACATTGTCATGTTTGCTGTTTTCCATGATATAAATACTGACCCTGTGGCCAGTTTAAGGTTATCAGTGTAATGTCTTTGATCATGGAGTTGGGAAGTCAGCGCCTCATGAACCCACTGAGTTAACTCTAACTCATTATCTCCTATATTGTATAACCAAGCAATTCTACTGCTCAAAATTTATCCAGCAGATATGCTGGTACGTTTCCCCTTCCCGTATGTGCACAAGAATGCTCATTGCAGCATTGTTTGTTTTCACAAAAGAATAAAAATAATCTATAGACTCATTAGTAAGTTTAAACAAATCATAGGGCTTCAATAAAATGAAGTGCTTTGCAGGCTTTAGAAAGAATGAGGCAAATTTATCCTGATGTGGGATAATTTGCAAGCTGTATCATCAAGTGAAAAAAAGGAAATAGGCAAGGCACTCTTCAGCCTGCTATCATTTGGTATAACATGAAGTGGGACAAATGCTAGCCTGTGTGCATATGTTTGGACTAACATTTAAAAATCTGGTCACAAAGTAACTTCTGAGAGGCAGAAACAGAAGATTCGAGTGAAAGGGAAATTTCCTTTTTTTAATATACCTTTTTGTACTATTCAAATTTTCACCAGGTCTATTTAAGAATTACAGAAATAGGCAATAATGGAGAAAAAGCAGGGTAACAGGAATGAATGGGTGAAAAATAAATGAATGAGTAAGGCTTTAAATAAAATAGCCCTGGCTTTTTCAGCACCATTAACATCCTTCCTACCAACCTCTTCGTGAAATTCACTTCCAAGCCCTCTTCTGGGGAAGGGTAGCAAGGTTCAAAGAGAAACTGCAGGACCCCTTCTCTAAGAATGAGGTCAAACCCCTAAGGCCTGTTGGAGCCAGGCAGGTACCATGAGGTCAAAAAGTTGTCCACATGGGGCCTGTGCTGAACCAAAAGCTCCCTCCATAAACAGAGTAAAGTCATGACTTAGCTCCAGCAGCCTTTGGTCTCTAAAATACTGGCCCCATTTTGCCAGATCTTTTTATTTTTCAAAAGAGTATATGAAATTTCTTCACCCTTATAAAGCAGGCAAGTAATTAAAAATTTTCAACAACATAATGTGGGACAAAGAAAACCTATTATGACTTTATAATTTTAGAGTGAAAAGCTGTATTTCCACCAAGAACATGCAGTAGGCTGTTCAGATGAGTAGCAACTGTTTGGGACTATGTTCTAAGGAAAGGAATTTTATCATTTTTTCCCTTAACTCCAGGACAATTCAATGTAATGATGGTATTTGTAAGGTCACTTAAGTCTGAAACCTATTCCTCTTCGGAATATGTGTTAACAGATATTAAAAGCTATGAAAAGTCTGTTGACTCTATGCAAAAGTGAGGGGTGGGGAAATACAGAAAAGAGACAGGCAGCCAGCCAAGAGCAGAAGAGGGGAGCCACCCAGGGGTAAATGGAGGGCTGGATTACAGCACTGATCTTCCTCAGGGTGGAAAACAGGCCAAAGAAGGGAAGTCCAATCATTCTTCAGGTAGTTTTTTCAATAGGTTTTCTTGTTTATTGATCTGTCTTTCTGAATCTCCTGTGTTTCCACTCCAGTTTGATTAGAACTGTGTGAGTCCATCAATATCAGCATTGAGACTAATTTGCCCCAATAGACTTAGATGCTCCCAGTACCCTATTGGCTGGAAGTGTGCTAATTTCTTGTTGCTCTGGCCTTTTTAGAATCTCAGCTGTAATCAGGACCATTTCTACAGACACTCACGCCCATAAACATTAGGCAGGCCTAGACAGAAGTGAGATTAATGGTGATGTCTGTGTTACTGTAGAGGGAGAGAAAGTAGTGGCATTAAGAATAATGATGATGGGGGTAGCAGCTACCCCCTAAGCATTAATTATGAGCCAAGGTGCCTTATGAAAGAGACAGCCAGAACTCTCAACCTATTACTGCATCTATGTGCAGCACCTCTGAGAAACACAGATTCCTCCAAGTCAGATACATGCATAATTTCTCAGAGTCCAGCACTGAAGCACTAACTGATAAATTCAAGTATTTTAAATACATCTAGATCACCAGAATAATAATAGAAAAAATAAAGAAACTATAATAGTCTTTCTGGACAGAAGCAAATAGGGGAAAAACTCAGAACAACTAGTCCTTAGCACATGGTACATTCAGCCAGAAAACACTGGCAGGAATTCCTATCTTTGGCAATGAAATGATGTCCTTGGTCAGCCAGTCTGGCTTCCCCTGATTCTGCTGCTAACAGAAAGGATTTCACACAGCAAGGCTATATTCTGCCTCCTCTTAGAAGAGCTAACCTAGACCAAACATGGGCCCTTTCTTTCAGGACTTCACTAAAGCCTGCAGGAATAAGCCAACCTCCTCCAATTTTCTACCTGAGTCAAGGCTGAACTTCCATATTATTGCCTGCAATCTACAGAGCAAGAAGCTAAGAATCAGGAGATTAAATGACTTACCCAATCAGTAAGAAGCAGAGCACAGGCATCAATGAATTTATCCTTTAAAATTATTATTATTATTTTTATCATCTGTTACTCATTTCTAACTACAGAAGTAAGCATATAACTATGATGGAAAAATTGGAGTAAACATAAATGCATTTTGAATTTGCAGGCTTAGTCTTTCTCTTTTATTATTATATGAGAAATACAAAACAATGCAGTATTTCATCAGGATTGATCACAGTATGTTCTTTCCACTTCTGTACAGAGGTACATAGCTCTTACCCTCAGGCAGGAAACAAAGCCCCAAGAATCTCAGGCTGCCACCAGCTTTTAACTTAGGTGAAAGGAAGCTCTAAATTGCCTCAGGTAAGCATATAATATGCTATGTTAATTTTCAGATAATCCATTACTATTTAATAAAGTACTGGGTTCACTGAGATTTACAGAATACTGCTGTTCTGTGCCTGATGTCAGAATTTATGCCAGGATATGATTCAGAATGTAAGATTATGATTCCTAAAGTAAGAACAATCATGGGCACCAAGGGCAAGTAAGAAAATGAAATCTAATATCCAACCATTCATTTATCACTAAAAAAACCAAATTTGAACCCTTTTTATAGGTCAGACATTGTTTTTAGGACTAAGGATACAAAGCAAATTAGAGGGATAAGACCCCTGCCCTCTGGGAGCTTACACAAAATTAAGGAGAGTCTGGCAATAAACAAATACTCTGAGAAAATATCAGATTGCCATAAATACTATGGAGACAAATAGGTCACAACAGAGAGAAAGAAAGTGCAGAGGCTGCCATAACAAAATATCATAGAATGGCAACTTAAACAACAATTTATTTTTCTACATTTATGAAAGCCAGAAGTCCAACATCAAGATTCTACATAATATGTCTTCTAACGAGGGTGTTCACCTGTCTTGCAGATGACTCAGTTCTTGCTATAGCAACACATGAACATTTTGTTGTGGTTTCTTATGAGTGGAGAGAAGAATGAATGGATTTTCTGGAATCTCTTCTTATCAGGACATCAATCCTATTGGACTAGGTCTATCATAGTCATATTTCCATCACCAGGATTATATATACTTAACCCTTATTTTAAAGTAAATTTGGCCACATGTTTTCAGTCCAAGGTTGGCTAGCTTCAAGGTGGAAGAAACAGCATGGTGGAGCAGCATAGAGAAGGACAGTTGCTCAACCCATGTAGCCAGGAACCAGGGAGAAAAGGAGTGCCTGAGATGAGAGTAAACCTTCTAGTCACTCCCTTAGTATCTGCCTCTTACCAGGTCCTGTCTCCTAACGGCACATTCAGCTGTTGAGCTCATCACTGATCAGTGATAAGTATAATTCTCCTATAGTCCAATCACCTGCCATACATGAGACTTTTGGAAGACATTTTATATCTATAATAAGATCCTCACACTTATGACCTCATTTAATCTGAATTATGCACCTCCTCCAACTAAGGAAATGCTGAGAGTGAAGCTTTAAAATGTGCTTCATAGAGATTCATATTCAGCCCATAACATGTAAGCTAGCAGAGATGCCATCTCTGATGAGATATAGCAATTAATGTTAAGATGGTTCTCAAGGAGCCTCAGTATCTAGTACTCATATCCCTGTATAAACTTCTCCCACATACATCAGAGCTAGTCTCAGTGCAATACAGTACCACAGATATGGAGATTATTTGGCTTCTAAGGCTGGATCATTAAAGGTACTAAAGCTCCCACTTTGCTTCTTTAGATCATTCAATTCTAGGACAGAGCAGTCACTGTGGCATGAGGACCCTTGAGCAGCCTTGGGAGAGGATGTGGAAGGGAACTCAGATTTTCTACCAGTGACACTAATCTGTCAGCTACACGAATCT
>PVIC010018238.1:0-31817 GCA_004025085.1 Thryonomys swinderianus
CAGGGGCTGGCGTTTACATGGGGTGACCTGGCCGGGCTCCTGTCAAATTCCTGGATTGGTGCTGGACTCTGGGGGTACAGTGGAGACATAACCCGGTTGCTGCCTTGTAGGAGGATATAGAGCGAGGCAGGACTGGGAAAGGAATGAATGTAAGTTGGTGAGAGGTGGGTGGTGAGGGAGGGACGAGGGAAGATTTCCTGGAGTGTAGGCTGTGGGAACTGAGCGCTGAAGAGCGAGTGTCCTGGTTTTCTCAGGCTGCAGACACAGATCACCGACATCTTGGAAACGTAAAGCAATGGGGATCTAGTCTCAGTTTGCAGGCCAGGAAATCCAGCATCAGAGTAATTGTAGGTCCTCTGTCCTTTTTGGGGCTTCAGAGGAGACTTCAGTCCTTGTCTCTCTCAACTTCTGAAGCTTGGTTCGTGGCTGCATCGTCTCCTTCTTCTCTCTGTCTTCCCACAGCTGTTTTCTCAGCTTCTCTCTTCTACTCCTACAAGGACATTTCTCATGGAGTCGCGTCGGCCTGGATAACCCAGGGTGATTTTGTCTCAAGCTCTTTAACTTAATCACATTTGCAAGGACAGTTTTTCCAAGTGAGGTTGCATCCCACACCCCAGATAAACCTATCTTTAGGGGAGAGTGGGAACCATAAACACACAGAAGGTTTGAGGTCGCCAAGCAAAGACAGGAAGGCTTATTCCAGGAAAGAGATTAGCTCAAAGAACATCTGAAGGGTGGGAAATAGCTTTCTGATCTTGGAGAACCACAGAACAGTCATGAATTGTTAGAAGAGCATGGTAGAGAGTGGATGGAGAGTCAGGTCATGGGGTGGGGGTGGGGGACTTGCCTCCAGGCAGTTTAGCTTTTCCACGGCACAGGGCTTAGGGTAGAGATGGTGAAGGTCTGGCTGGCTGAATATGCTTGACAGGTAAAATCAGCAGGGCTTGGAGAAGATTTAGCCATGGTGATAGAGCAGGAAAAGTGGTTGCAGAATGTCAGGACCCGGAATTTACTAGGTGGTGACTCTACTAATTGAGCTTGGCAAATGGAAGAAGAGAGGTCACTGGGGGCTTGTGTACAGGGGCAGGGAGGATAGAGAAAGCAATTTGCTTGCTTTTTGTCACGCTTTTTAAATTTTCACATGGACATCTATCAAAGGATGCCCAGAAGACAGGTGAGGTATGAAATTTAAGGTTGGGAATAAGAGGAATCAGAATACAGGGCAGAGAGTCAACAAGGTAGGAAAATCCCTTTGGAGGGCTTAAAGGAGAAGGGCAGAGGGTCCAGAAGAGAAGCCTGGGGTCCCAAAGGGCAAGAGGTAGGTAATGCACATCAGTCAGGAAGGTTGAAGGGAAGGAAGGGAAGAGAAGGGAAGGGGAAGGAAGAGGAGGGAAGAGAAGGAAGGAGAAGGGAAGGGAAGGAAGAGGAGGGAAGGGGAGGGAATTGCTCAGTAGGCTCCTAGCGTTTCTAGGTGCAAGTGCAAATGGCTTCAGGAAGGAGATAGAGGTGGCATCCGGGAAACCCTAAAGGCCCAGTGGCATGAGCATGGAGGTCATCACCAACTGTAAGACTTTGAAGAATGAGAGAGCACAGAGGCCCAGACTCTCTTTCCTTGTTTCCTTGATCTGGACTTGGAGAGTGAGCACCTCTCTGGTGATGGATTCAGACTGGGAGCTAGAGAAGACTGCCGCTGGGGTCCATGGGGCGTATCACTACAGCTCCCCTCAGCCGTGGGGCTCCCAAGGCCCCGGGGATGCCAGCAGTCATGGACTGTACCACACTCCGTACATACCACAGTTTCCCTATATATGTAAATCTGTATGTGTTTATAGATAATAAAGTCCAACCTATAAATTAAACACAGTAAGAGATCAACAATAGTGAGTAAGAAAGTAGGATAATTATAACAATACGCTACAGTAAAATTGCCAGCATCCCTACCTTTGAGCTTGGTGGTTGTTAATAAGTGAGCTACGGATTGAGTACAAGCAGGGAGGCCCTGATAGTCAGAGAGGCTACTGGGTGGCGGCGGCCGGGTAGGTGGACGGCAGGGCGCACTGCTTCGCTGACGCAGCCACAGCCCACGGTGATGTCAGTCAGCACGCGGACAGCTTCTCTTACTCCCCAGGCCCTGCGCTTCCGCGAGCACCAAGTCACTGCTCATGTAACCTCTAAAACAATGGGATGGGTATGATGCTTGCTTTGCAAATGAGAAAACGGGAATTTGGAGAAACGCTTGCATCAAGGGCCTTTAACCTCAGGTGGCAGAGCTGGTCTAACTCCACCGTGCGGTTTCCACCAGGATCCAGTGCTTTGATCCAGCTTAGATAGGAGATCATGGGGGAGACTTCTCAGCTGAGAGATTCGCTCTCACCTTCCGGCAAAAAATGCAGCCACTGCTTTCGATGTTGAGGTCACATTCTCAGTACACCACTGCCTCCTCCTCCTCTTATTTATTTGTGTGTGTGTGTGTGTGAGAGAGAGAGAGAGAGAGAGAGAGAGAGAGAGAGAGAGAGAGAGAGAGAGAGAGAGAGAGAGAGAGATTGGGTGAACCAGGGACTTTCACTGAGCTACATGCCCAGCTCTTTTTATTTTTACTTGAGGCAAGGTCTTACTGAGTTGCTATGTTGCTCAGGATGGATTTGTGCTTCCTGCCACGGCCTCCCAGAGGGCTGGGATTATAGGCTGTGCCACGACGCCATGCCTATTCTTCCCTTTAAAGTCCTCAAAGGTGCAAGAAACTCGAGAGTCATCAGAGTTCAGTCCTCTCTCACCCCAC
The DNA here is from genome assembly GCA_004025085.1 of Thryonomys swinderianus. Taxonomy (NCBI): domain Eukaryota; kingdom Metazoa; phylum Chordata; class Mammalia; order Rodentia; family Thryonomyidae; genus Thryonomys; species Thryonomys swinderianus. The sequence goes on from PVIC010018238.1 coordinate 2,780, forward strand.
ATTTCTGACACTTATGTTACACAGAGGGGGCTTCTGGACTCTTGGTGTGCATGGTCCCCTTCCAGATCTAGGACCATGAAGAAGAATCCTCAAGCGTGGAGTTATATAGATGGACATATATAAGGAAAAAGCCCTCAGGTGACTGATGGACAGGTTCATGTCCTGCATGCATTGGGTGCCTCTGTTCTACAGTGGCTTATCAGTATTGGCTTATTGAGGTTATGCTGTGGTTGGGTAATGACATTAGATGTTTGCAGGTGGATATGCAGTGGTTTGGGCTCTGATATGTATATTAACATGGCAGCCTTTGGCCTCTTTTCTTTGTATTAGCAATTTGACTCCTTCACCCTTTCACCTCTTCTTGGCTTAAGAATTCAATCTGGGCAAAGTCTTCTCCATCTGCGAGGCTCATTTTGAGATGAGATAAAAAGTATTACTTGTTTTTGAGGATCTGGTAGCAGAGAGACCGAGCCCAGAGGTTTCACGATGTAAGCAGATATGGAGCAATGGAAGGTGGATTGGTGCCCTCTAGTGGTTTAAACTATTCAGCAACCCCCGCTTTTTTAGTACAGTTTGCAGGACCTAACTTACTCACTGTAGGTGACTAGCAAATGAAGATAATAAATTTCATTTATTTACCTTATTCCTCCATTGCCTCCATCTCCCTTTTATTTTCCAGCATCATACTCATCTACCTTATCTTATGAGACTTTATAAAGTTAATTTTGCCTCTGAGTGTACAGCTCAGTCTAGAGTGTGTGCTTTGTATGCACGAGGTCCTGGATTTGATCCCCACTACTTCCACTACCCCTCTATCAAGAAGGATAAATTTCAGTCACGTTTAGAAAAATAGATACACCTCCAATCTATACTAGTAAGAGAAAAAAAGAGACATTAGCTTAAAATCACATGGTTTCTCTTCCATGGGAACCTCAGAACATAATTTACAGAGGAAAAGAAAAGATAGGTAATAGAAAGAGGGAAACAGATCTTTTGTACATGGGACAGAGGCCAACAGATAGAAGGAGGAGAAGCAAGAGGAGATGATGAAGTAAAAAGAATCTAGATGTGTTAGGTACATGTACCAACTCCCCACAGTGAATATAATCACTGTGCACTGAAAACATGTTGTAATCAGATTGAAAAAGGAAAGAAAAGGAACGGAATCCACTGATTCACTCTTTGAAGACTTGGCTGTGTTGGGGCAGGATAGCTACTGACCTGGTTGCAGGGTTTTATGCATAAATTAGAAAGGTCAGAAGAAGGTATCTGTGAACAGGAAGTGAACAGGTTCAAAGGGTTGCCCTGGAGACCATTTGCTAGTGAAGCTCAGACCGGGGGCAACCGTACCCTGCATGGAGCCTGGCATAGCTCTGACTGCCACACAGCCTGTGTGCTCCACTGGCATGTGAGTGCTCCAAGCTATACACCTTTGTATAGCTAGCATTTGGCACCGTGTCTGGCATGGAAAAAGCTCAGTAAGTGTGCACTGAAGTGACAGAGGGCAAAAGGAGAAAGGTAGGCTGGCCTTGACTAATTTGCTCAGGAGCTGGCAGGAAAGATAAAGCCTTTGAACTGGAGCTTAGGACCCACAGCCTTTTGCATCAGAAGCATAATTCAGCCTGGTGTCACCCTAGTCCCTTGAGGTTTAATAGCTGAACTCTGACACCTGACACTTGCCGCCCCCACCCCACCGAGTTCTTTAACTTCCCATATAAGGGAGATCCTGTCTGCCTTTGAGAGTCATGCTGAGATTTATGTGCAGCGTTTCTCTGAGGAGCAGAGAGTAGTGAGAGTCAATTCCCCTGCAAGAGGGTGTTTGTGACTTCTTGGCCCAGCCCTCTGAGTATTGGGCACAGAGAGAAGAGTACGAGTTGCCAGAAGTCATGGATATTAGGCCTGGATTTCCACTCAAGACCTTGAAGATTTCTTTTTTTTGAGACAGGGTCTCGCTTTGTAGTTCAGGCTGGCTCTGAGCTCACTATGTAGCCCAGGCAAGCCGCCGCGAACTCAGCAATCCACCTGTCTCTGCCTCCCGAGGGCTGGGATTACAGGCGTGAGCCACCAAACCGGGCTCTGTGGTATGCGGTATTGATTGCTGGTGGGCGTGAGTCTCCACGCCCAGCATTCTATGTGGTTACCGGGATCGAACTCAGCACCTTGTGCTTGTGAGGCAGGCACTGGAACCACTGAGCTAAATCTCCGTCCCGAAGATTTCTTTTTCTATGGCCTCCTGCCCTGCTGGTCACAGCCAGAGGGTTTTCTGCTCCCCCTCACTCCTTGCTTATTTCTTCAGTTGCCTTCCCTCATACCTGGACAAAATCACGTGAAGGAAGACACAGATACAGATTAACATAGGCTTTAGTTAGACTCACTGTTTAAAACAAGCTACATGAAGGGTTAACTCTTTACAGCCTGCACTGCTTAGAGCCACTTAGGTCATAATCAACAATCTTCCACAGATCATTGTTTGGTAAATAGTCTGGAGTTTGGTTGTGGAGTAGATGGGAGGAGCCCACTACTGCAGCAGGCAATAGAGTTTGGGGGCTCTTGCTCAGTTCTGGGAGAAGTGGACAGGTGGTCATAGCAGTGGCTGCTTTGATGTTGATGATGGAACAAAGTAGGGAGGTGCCAAGGGTGTGAGCCTGTCCCCATCAGGGACACAGACGGTGGGGTCCAAGTTGAGGAGTGAGTGGCGAGGCTCTAAAATGACCTGTGAAGCAAAAAACACATGTATCTTTGCAGAATGTGCTGAGCACGGCACAACTGGAAAAACAACAAGAAGTTTAGATTACTGAAGCATACTGTGTTTGACCACTGTCTGTTCTCTTTACCGACAAATTGCTTAGCCTTAATTCAGTTTCTCAAGTTGTTTTTCTATTTTGTTTTTTTCTCATGCACTTTCTGCTATTCTAAATAAAAACTGAAAGGGTCTCAGTCTGGGGCTGCTCCCTAGAGACCCACTCATGCTGGGTGCTCTTGGGACAGTCCCTCTGAGCCGCTGGGCATTTGGACCGAATTTCATCTCCAAGTAATCTTTTCATCCTCTGCACCACCAGGGTTATGCATAGCAACAACAAAGCCTCTCTTTCTTATCTATCATTGTTTCCTACGACCTGGGAGTGGTGTCATGTCCCAAGTAGGTATGGAATGTTTGTTGAAACAATGAAAACAACGGCTGGTGGTGCCCTTTCTGATCCATAGGGCTGTTTTCTAAATGTTTGGCTGGTGATGACATGAGGGAATGAACTTATCACATTTTCTCAGTAGAGATCACAGCTGCTGGAACATTGTTCTTAGCGTGCAGACATCTGCTCTGGTACCTTTCTGAAGATCATTTTGGATCTTCAGAATTGGATCCACTCAGACTGTGAGCACACGGAGGTTTCATTCTGCTCACCGTAGCTCAGGAGGTTCCTTGCTTCTCTTGCTTCCTTCCTTTCTCTTTCTTTTTTCTTTTTGTAGCACTTCATATCAAACCAGGGATGCTCCATCACTGAGCTATGTCTCCAGGCCTTTCAATTTTTTTTTTTTTTTTGAGACAGAGTCTCGCTTTGTAGTTCAGGCTGGCTCTGAGCTCACTATGTAGCCTAGGCAAGCCTTGAACTCAGCAATCCTCCTGTCTCTGCCTCCTGAGTGCTGGGATTATAGGCGTGAGCCACCACGCCTGGCAGGCCTTTCAATTTTTACAAACAAGGTCGTGCTAAATTGCCCAGGCTAAACTCGCAATCCTGCTGCTTCAGGAATACTCATGGAATGCAGTTATTACAGACATGTGCCATCACCCCTGACTCCTTAAATAGGAGGTCTGGATGCCGGGTGTGGTGGCTCATGCCGGTAATCCCAACATTCAGGAGGCAAAGGCAGGAGGATTTCTGAGTTTGAGGCTCGCCTGGGCTACATAGTGAGGTTAGGGCCAGCCTCAACTACAAAGCTAGATCCTGTCTCAGAACAAACAAAGAAACAAAAATAGGAGGTCTGATCATTTTGGGGTTTATGGGATGAAATATACCTTTCCCCAAACTTGATTCTGTAGTGAATACTGACAGATATTTGTTTTACAATATGTATCAGACATAGTGTTAGATGCTTTACACACATTATCTTGTTTAATATTCATAATTCTTAAAAGTGATAGAATCTCACTAAGTTTCTAAGTTACCCAGACTGGGCTCAAATTTCAGTTCCCCTGATTCAGCTTCTTAGAGTGCTGGAATAACAGGTGTGCATCACCACACTCAGGCCTACTGCTAAATCTGTCTCCGTTTCTTAGACAAGTATGGTGCAAAAGTTTCCACTGTCTACCTCCATTCTTTGGCTTCATTTATCTTTGGCACTTAGAAGCTCCAGTGAGATCCAGTTGCCATTTTCACCTAGTCCTGTGCACCTCTGTGACCAAATCCGATGGACATGTGCCATCTTTTGGCATTTGGTACAGCTGCCTCTCCTTGAAGCCTTTTACTCTTTGGTATCTATGGCATCTCTTTCCTAAGCTCTCTGGCCCCTTCTCAGTCTCTGTGGATTTTTCTTTTTGCCTCTGTTTGTCCTTTAGCTATAGTACTCCATCCTCTGCTATCTAAGATCTCCTCCGTCCAGCTTGAATGATTTTTTTTTTCTTTTGAGACAGGGTCTCGCTTTGTAGTTCAGGCTGGCTCTGAGCTCACCATGTAGCCCAGGCAAGCCTGGAACTCAGCAATCCTCCTGTCTCTGCCTCCCCGAGTGCTGGGATGACAGGCGTGAGTCACCACGCCCGGCACTGTGGTATGTGGTATTGATTGCTGGTGGGTGTGAGTCTCCACGCCCAGCATTGTATGTGGTTACCAGGGATTGAACTCAAGACCTTGCACTTGTGAGGCAGGCACCAGAACCACTGAGCTAACCCTCTGGCCCTTGAATGATTTTTTTACACCTAGTTTTCCACCCATCCCCTGCAAGCTACCTGTCTCTCCCTCCATCTTTTCTCTGTCTCTGGCAGCCTTTCTTCTGGCCACCAGCTACTATAGCTCCACTTGGCTGTACCTTAGGGAGACCACTCACACTACACACCCCAGGGCCAGGCCAACATCTTCCTCCCCGTGTGGCCCGTTCCGTATTCCCACTGAGTGTTTCAATCTCAGAGAGGCGCAGTGCTGCGCACCCCTCCCCAAAGACGACACAGGTGTTATCAAGGGGCTTCCCTTTTCCCTTTTTGCAAGCGTCGTTCCTTCTTTTACTTCTGTATTCACACCTGCCCTCTGATCACCCCCTTTCCTCCCTCGTCTCTGTGCCTTGGATCAGGCGCAGTGAGGTGGTGAGCTTACTCCAAGCCTCCTGTCTCCATTCTCACTCCTAGGCCAACCTCCCAGGAGAGGCCAGGCTTTTCTGTCTCACAAAACAGGTGATGCTTTCTCAGCAAATTCACCAGTGGCTTCCTGTTGGCTCCAGGATAAAGGCTAAGTTTCTACCCACGTGCCCTTTGAGGGTCACTGAAGTCCTTACTGAGTTGCCCTCTGTCCAATAATCTATGCTGTAGTAGCAAACACTATGCTGACAGCACTGTTGTTCTGTTCGTCCTCTTAGTGCTGTTTCTGTTCTGGGGCAGCTCAGCGCAGACGGCCTCCCAAGAGGCCTGGCTTACTTCACCCGCTGCTCCTTGGTCGTAACTCCCTAAGCTTTGGGCAGGTATCTATCCTGCAGCACCATGCAATACTTTGCACCCTGGCAGTGAGCACCTTTTCACATTTCTAGCCCACATTTCCGGGGCAGTGCCTGGTACCCAGCTCACGGTCGGTGGATATTTCCTGGCATTATCTGGATACCCCCAACTCATTGGTAGCTGTTTTCCTCTTTTCACAAGGGGCTTTATTTATCATCGAAAGAGTAACAAATAAGTAATATGTATTATTCAGGGACCTATCGAGGTTCGTGAGGGACTGTCCCATACCATCGATCTATTTCCCTTTCCTCTTTCTCTTTCCTTTATCGCGGAAGTATCTTTCTTCCGATCTCTGAGTTGGCACAACATTCTCCTCCCTCATATCACATCTTGAGTTTTTCTTAGTTCTACACACTTTTGACATCTGACTTTCTGTTGCTTGTCTTGGTTTCGCATTTCCCCTTGACACTAAATTACCAGAAAAAAAAAAAAAGAGCAAGAGCCATGCCTTCTCTAAGAGCTAAATTCCGATGAAATCATCGTGTCCCTCTTGTTAGTAGCAGCTCCAGGAAGACGGGAGGGTGTTCCTGTGGCTGGACCCTGCTCTCACCCTCACACCTGCCTTCTCTGCGGAGATCAGGGGCCCAACGTACCCCTGCCAGCCTTTTGCTTTTTGTCTCTGTCAATCAGTGAAAATATTCTCATTTCTTAATTGGGACACTCAAAAAAAAAAAAAAGGTTTTCCTACTTGTGAATTTGTTTTCCTAGTAAATATATATATATATATATATATATATATATATTTTTTTTTTTTTTTTAAAGACAGGGTCTCTTTTTGTAGTTCAGGCTGGCTCTGAGCTCACTATGTAGCCCAGGCAAGCCTCGAACTCAGCAATCCTCCTGTCTCTGCCTCCCGAGTGCTGGGATTATAGGTGTGAGCCACCACGCCAGGCTTCCTAGTAAATATTTAAAAAATTACACTTAAGTTATATTTAAGGGGTCCCTGTAACAATCCATTGAAAAAGAAAAGAATTACATTAAATAGGAATTTTTCTAGAAACCATGGACCAGAGAGATTTGAAGAGGACCAGAAAAGGAGCAAAAGCAATATTTTAGCCAGAGTTTTTTCAGTAAGAGAACCTTCAAAAGCATAATCCAACCCAAACTGCTTTTGTATTAGTCAAGTGCGTGGGTATGTACACTGGCATTTAAAAATAGTTCTCAAGAAAATTAGAAAAAGAGAAATGACGAGGTGCCCAAGAGAAAGCAGTGCCTGCAGAGAATTGGATAAAATAACTCTCACAAACCATGTGTGTCTAGAAAGTACAGGCAAAGCTATGCTCTGGGCTGAATTGTCCCCTCCAATTCTGATAGGCGACGTCCTTTTCCCCAGCAGGGTTTTGGTAAGATGAGGTCATCTGGGGGAGGGGCTTAATCCTTATGATGGGTGCCCTCACTCACAGGCAATATGAATAAATAGGTCCCAGTTATGCAAATACCATATCTTTTCTCTGCTATGAGAACTTGTAGATGTAAATGAGTTCTAGAATGTATGATAGATTTTGTAAAGTAAGAAATCTTCAAAGGCAATGTGGTGGGGGAATGTCATGAGGGGAAAGAATAAATAGGATTTGGAAAGAAAAAGGAGTAGCATGTATATAAGGGGTGGGGGTTTGTGGGTGGGTAGGGACATGGGTAAAAAATGAGAATTAACTTCTGTCATTTACTGGCACAAATTCCCCAGTGTTGAGTGTGACTGTGAGCTGTACGTAAAATGTACCAATAAAGAATAATGAAAAAAAAAAAGACAGCGAGGACTGTGACAGCAGGGCTGGAGCTGGAGCAATACAACTGCCAGCTGGGGAACCCCAAGGCCTGCTAGGAACGCGTGCGCAGAAGGAGGCAGTAGGAAACGGGAGCAAGGCCTCTGCACGCCGCTGCTCCGGATTCCTTCCTCCAGAGCTGCGAGACGACGCTCTGTGCTGTCCTGTGTTGCTTACAGCAACCCATACGGCAGGTCTGAAAATAAACACAGGCAAGAAATTGATGTTTAAGGCAATATGCTTTTGCTAGCAAAGCTGAGCCGTGGAGCTCATTTTGGCCTCGCTGACAACCCCTAACCTTGTTAATGTTTGAGTAGCTCAGCTCCTCTTACAAAGGAAACTTGAGTAACAAGGTAGGAGAGCTCAGGGCTGAGAGGAGACAAAAATGTTGGTAAATTATGGCCCTTTTAACACAAAAACTAGCCTTTTACCCACAGGGCCCACAGTTTTCAGGTGATTCATTTGTGTAGGAGGTGGCAGAGGTTGGTTGGTTCTTGGTTGATGAAAGATGAAATTTACTGAACTTTAATTTGCAGAAATAAAATGTGCCTGATGATAAGCTCATTGAATTTACCCCATTTTAGGATTGACCATATCTATTGATGTTGAAGAGGATAGGTTGAGTAACCATGTTTCCTGGTGAGATTTAGTAAACTGCTATTTGGTTTTGTTAACCAACAGTTATGCAAGATTCGACTTCTTCAAAGCCGAGGGTAATACAGTTCTTATAAACAAATATATTTAGTATCTGTCCAATAAAGTTTATTTATCACCATGGTTTTATAGAGAAATTTATACTTAACAAATGCATCATTTTGTAAAGTTTGCAACAAATTACGCTGCTTTTGATAGTTTCAGCAACCTTGGTTATAATTTTATAACCTTTATTATAATTTGTTATAATACAGTAATCTAGTTAACAATTTAAAAGTGATTGCTTCCTATCAGCCACTTTGAAGCTTGCTCATTGCAAATCAGTTTTTTGTGTTTCACATTTCAGACGCAGGGAGTCATCTTTTGAATAAAACACAAGTTAAATATGCTTTTGATGACTATTAACAAATCTGTGAAATACGAGGAAATCAACAGGTAATGGATTAAGTTGCAAATATGTAATCGGAAGACCAGCTCATTACTCCCCTGGAAACTGTCCACTGTCTTGAGTGAGAATGCCTTTCTCCTAGGCTAGAACATGAAGAGACTGAGTGTGGCTTCACTGCTTCTTTGTTGAAGATGGGATCTTGGGTGACACTTCATGAAGATAACTGAGGAAAATCTTGGATCTCTGAGGCCATTGCTCTTTGCTGCTCTGTGTGACTTTCTTTCAAGAGCAGATGCTAGAGAGAAATGTGTCATCCAAGGTGACTGTAAATGGTACCCTCAGCAAGAGTGAGATCTGGGTACAGGGGAGTTGGCCAAGTACCACGCAGGACAACAATGCTAGTTAAGTTGGCTCAAAGTGTAGGAGAAAAATTTCCTTTAGAAATGTTTTGTAAGCAAGTGTGTCCAGTTCCCAGGCAGCCCTAACTTGCTTGACTTGAATTTCACCTCATGGCTAAATTATGATGTTGCCAAAGAAAACAGTCACTGAAAGCCACACAGGTAAGGTGTGGTGTCACCAACCAGTCACTGCCTACTTCTCACAATGGGAACAAGTTGACGATCCTGCGGGAGAGGCAGGTGTCTTTATCTCAAAATAGGGAACCTGACACAACCCAAGTCCTTCCATATGAAATGAGGCCAAAGGACAATGCTCAGAAGAGAACTTTGGGTGCTTCCCAGCAGTATGGGGTGACTAAACCATAGGCATAAGTTGTCACACCCCTCCGTGCACTCACCCTATCCATGTGGCCAACCTCCTCAGAGGGAATCTGAATGATCTCATCACCCCGCATGCCTTGTAATGAATTATCACAAACTGAGTGGCTTCGAGTGACATAGATTTACTCAGAAGTCCAAAGTCTCTTTCACTGTGGGATCAAGGGAAGGTGCCTGCGCATGGCCTGGTCCTTTCTGACAGCCCCAGAAGAGGATCTGGTTCTTTGACTTTTTGGATTCTGGAGGCCACTTGTATCTTTGATCCGTGGTCCCTTCCCTTCCCTCCAGGCTCGTCCCCCACTCTGCATACGCCATCACAGCACACCCTTCTTGCCTGAGGTCAAGCCTCGTCGTGTCTCTCTCTCTCTCTCTCTCTCTCTCTCTGTCTCTCTCGGGATGAATTTGTGACTGTATTGCATCCACCTGAGTGAGCTGGGGCAGCCTCCATTGCAAAATTCTCAGCCACGGCTAGAGAGTTGTTTTTACCATACAAAGTCACATCCGCACACTCTGAGGATGAGGCACACATGTCTTTGGTGGTATCATAGCTTGCTTATCACTTTGGGAGACCCAGAATGATCACTTACTCCCCTGTGAACATCGAAAGCCAGAGGAGGCGAAAGAGAGAGTTACTGGTTTATCTAGGGTCTCGCAAGGACCTGCCAGCATCTTCAGATAGAAAAACATCTCAGTGCTCTTGCTACTAATCCCTAGAACACACATGTATGCACACACACACATTTACTTGTACACTTTGGTTTTTCCTCCAAGTGTCTCACTCATTGTATTTCATGTTGGTTTACTTCCTTTAGTTTATTTCCAGTTTGTAGCAGGGCTTTTCAGCAGAGCTGATCTGATTCAAAGGCTTTTCTTGATCTCAATGCTGTGTAGAGGGAAAAACAGCAAGATACAGATCTCAGCCCTAATCCTGATATCAACCAGTTGGCTGGCCTTGCCTAAATTGTTTAATCTCTGCACTCAGTTTAGGAGCTCTGATAAGTCATAATTGCTTCTCCTAAAAATGGGACAGGTAGAGTATTGGTTGCAACAGCTGTAGCTTGGAAAGAAAGGGATACAAACTGGAAAATATTTTAATAGGTCTATACTTGGGTCCTTCTTGGAGAGACAGGCTATAGTCAGTATAACAAGGGCTCTGGGAAATTTTGGGTAAATGCAGTGGGCTGACTTGTCCTTCTAGGTTTGGGGAACTGTTTTAAAATCTTGGAGCATTCCCACTTAAAATTCTTTTTAAAAATACTAACAAACAAGGCAGAAAGGTTTCATTATAGTGATCTCTCAGAAGACAAAGATTCTAGCCCCCATTATCTCTACCATGGCTTTCAAAACTGAGAAGCTTTGCCACAGGGCTGGCCCCTGACAGAGGAAAATGCTTTCTGTGCTCTCACCTGGGCCCCTGGAGAGTTTATTCACCTTAATCAACAATTTAACAAGAGCACCAGGTCCAAGAACCAGAATCTGTGAGGAGCCCTGACACAGTGAGGTGCTTCCACACCCTGAGGCCTTCTTTCCTGCCATCGGCCCTTTAAACATTCAAGTAATCCTTTACGTATTTTCTCAGTGTCTTCCAGGAGCGGAGACTCAGGGGCAGTTATGGCAGAGGAGATGCTGAGAAAGGAACGCTGCTGTCGAGCAGTGTTCAACAAATGCTTGCTTCCTCAGCAGCCAGGGGAAGGTGACGAGGTCCCATGTGCCGGGCTGCTGCTAGCAGAGGGCTCTGCTTCCTGCTTCCGAGCTGAGCCTTATGACCAACCTCTGAGGTGAATGTTGTCATCGCTTTTGGGGAGTGAAAAGCCTGAGGCTGAGAGGAGTTAGGGAACTGGCGCCAGCCTCCTGCCTGACTCGGAGCAGGTCAGGGTTCAGCCTGCCCAGAGCAGTGGCTCCAGCTTTGATATGTGAAAGTGGAGAAGGTGCTTCTCCACCCAGGAGAAGAATGAGTGTGCCCCATCCTGAGAAGCGGAGGCCTGAGGGGAGAGTCATGGCCGGCATCCAACAAGAGACCCGAGTTCAGTGTGTGAGACCGGTCAGGCCACTTGCCCTGATTTTCTCAAGTGAGTGAACTGGAGACCATTCTCTTCCAGGTGTGAGACAACCACTCCCCTTGGGGGAGGAGTTGAGCAGGTCTGGGAAAGAAGTTGTAATGTGAAGCACTTGTACTATATGGCAGATACTAGAATAGAAAACAGACTGAAGCCATTGGCTTTGTGTGGCTTACATTCTGGTGAGGGGAGAGGGAGCGGGAGGGGGATGTGGACGGGGGAGGGAGAGAGGGGAGGAGGAAGAAGGAAGAGGAGAAGGAGGAGAAGGAAAAGGAGATGATTAGAAGCTGATGAGTGCGCCAAGGTGGAGAACAGAGCAAACAGCTCTGGGAGTGGGCTGCGTCCTAGCTGTGCTGCTGGCGTGGAACTGCAAAGACGCTTGGGAGTCAGTCAGCGGGTCCCAGGGACAGCGCATGTTGAGCATTTCGAGCAGAGCTAGCCTGGGCACAGGCGCAGGGCAAGAGAGCGACCGCTGCGTACCTGGTGAACACGCCGCCTAACAGCATGGTGGGAAGAAGGTAGAGGAGGAAGAAAGAGAAAAAGATCACACTAGGGAAGACCTCTTTTAAGTATGCAATATCTTAGAAAAGTTCGGGAGTGTGTACATTCTTTTTGTTGGATAAAAATAGCCGAAAATTTTAAATGAAACCTTTTTTTGGTTTGGCCCCAAATTCTGGAGGACAGGAACTTTCGTTGTTGATTATATTCTGTATTCACGGGAGAAATAACATCCTGAGAACTGTTTCTCCCTCACTCTCTTTCCTGTCTGAGGATATCTGGAGATCTTGTCATGACTCACGCACACCCAGAGCAGGGATTTTTAACATTTGGAAGGCTTTTATGTTCCCTTACATAACTTTTGTAAACATGAACATGGAAACCGGATTCTCTACCATGGGATGAGCTGAGTTATAAGAACCTTAAGTTTCTTGTTGCTTAGAATGACTTCTTCGAAGAGATTTTGACTTTGCAACTAACTACCTGTGTGTGTCTGAGCTAAACACGCAACCAATCTGAGTGTTTCTTCCTTGGTCAGCCATGTAGGCGAGTATAGACTAGATCATCTGTATAGACCACTGCACTTTGAAAAGCTTGTGTTTTACTTTCCCTAGCCAGTAACACTCCTACTCTGTGTATCCATTCCTCAGAGGTCACACCAGCACCTTGCAATCTTTTTGCCCGTGGGTACCACATGACTACATGAATTATTCACATGTGGGCTTGCAAAGTGGGAACAATGTGTCCTTTGGCCCTGTCCCCTGTGTCCCACATGACAAGTGCTCAGGGACCAGAGAGCTTGTCAAGGACACATTCTGTTTTTTTTTTTTTTTCCACCAACCAGTGGGAAATGTCTTCTCCAGGCTTGTTGATAATGTCTTGTTTTAAGAGAATGTGCTGAGACAGAACATTCCCTTTTCCTGCTCTTCTTCCGCTTCTTCCCATCAGAGAAGTTAAATTCCCTTGATGTGGACAAAGAAGAGGCCTGACGGCCGCTTGCAGCAGCCCCTATGTAGTCTATATAATAATTCTGTACCACTTGTTCATGATTCCGTACCACATGTTTATATAATTTTAGATCCGGTAGTTTAATGCAGTATCTTCATTTGATAATAAGGGAGCGGAGACTCTGAGAGGTCACTGGCTTCCCGAAGCTGCAGGGTACGCTCAATGAGTTGGAGCAGGAAAGAGAATCCAGTGTCCTGAACACCAACTGAGGCTCTTTCTTCCACCTCTTACGCCTCCAGTAACACTCCTACTGCCAAATACCAACTGTCTCGTCAAAAGATGACATGCCTGGAAATACTTTTAGGGGATGAGGACAGATGATTCTGAATACAAGAAGGGTTTGGTTTTATTTTATAAACACATTCCTAGACCCAATGGACAACCAGAAACAGTGTCCCTGGAAATTTCAGGACAAAACCATATAGAAAGGTACTGTGCATAGTGTTTCATCTTTCAAGCCCTGAACAACGGAGAGAAGACAAATGAAAGATGCTCAAGAATCTTCTGGGCCTCTTACTGCTGTCTTTCCTCACTGTCATCGCTAGGTGTCCCCGGGGTCGGTAAACTGCAGCTAGAATGCAGCTTCCCTGCAGGGCTTTCTGACGTGAAGACAGGGAGGCTCAGCGCGGTGAGAAAGGCGGGTGGAGGGAGGGGCTGGCCGGGGGTGGGGGTTGGGCCCTGGCAGAACATCGGCCTAACCCAGAGGAAGAGATCCCAGCGAGCTGCAATTAGGACGCACAGGTTAAATGTGAAAGAGACACCGTCAAACTCCGATTTCCCCCCGGGGAAATGAGTGGCGCTCAGCATAGACACGGAGCGTGATTAAACCGCGGAGGGGCCTCGGGAGGGAGCGAGGGCGGGCCGGCTCGCGTCCAGCTCGGAGCCCGGCCCGGACCTGCGCTTGGGGTCAGCTGAGTGGAAGCAGGTCCTTGGCTGACGACGCAGAGCGGCAGGATGGCACGTGCCATGTCGGGTGGGCTCTTGCCTGAATGAGCCAAAGCCGTTTACCTCTGAGAGCAGAGGCTGGTGGGAGGCACAGCCAAGGGGACCCCGCTGTCCACCCACATTTGGTCACTGCCACTTGACCGGGTCACTGGCCAGATGGTGCCCTTGGGAGCACTTTCCATGCACTCAGTAATCAAGTCCAAGGTGAAAACACCTGCGTCCAACCAGTCCCGATGTTATTTCAGATGAGGAGATCCTCTAAGTCTCTTTAACATCCTTCCTCTTCCCCACAGCCACCCATAGGCGGTGCAGGCTCCCTAAGGACAGACTCCTTGTCCCCAGCAGGCTCCACGCCCACCGTTCTGGGTACGAAAGAGGCCTCGGAAAGCACCGATCTGGTAGTGCAGTAGTTAGGAGAGGGCCGCAGTTTGGTCCTTGATCTGTGCGATACTGTGCTGTCCAAACCGGTTTCACGTGAAGTGGGAGTCGCGGTTTGATCTTCACAGGGCTGTGCCCAAGCCACAAAGAAGATATATGGAATGTCTGACCCTTAGTAAATACTCAATAGGTGGAATTTACTTAAAGTGACTGTTTACGCAGGTGAATGGTCACTTCCTGGCACCTGTTCCTTGGACCTTCCCACGTTTGTGTGGATGAAGGCAGTTCTTACCGAGCCAGGCTGAGTGGGGGTGTGGTTTAGGCTCTGCTAGGAGCTCTACCCTAGCCACAGTTCTTCTGGCCTCTGGGAGCTCAGAGTCTGGTGGGAAGCACGCACACCCTGTGTACAGACAGGAAGTTCTCCCAGGCAGTTGGGGACCTTCGCAGGAAGCCCCACAGGGCGAGTGAGTTCACCAGATGGACGGGACAGCAGGCATGCTATGCAGAGGCGTGGAGCGTGTGTGCAGCCCGGCCTGTGGGGCTGGAGAGCTGGGAGCTGGCTGGCTGGTGGGAGAAGGGGTGCAAAGTTACCCTGAGGTCAGACACCAAATGGCTTTGTTTGCTCGGCTGGACTCAGAATTTGATAGGCTGCTTTCAAAGCCCTTAGACAGACCGATTTCCAGAAGGTGAGCCAAGGGCAGAATGGAGGGTGGAAGGCAGGGAGCCCGGGTGCAGTGAGTGAGTAGGTCTGACCGGATCTGACCCCTTGCCCAGTGGCTTTGAGTAGTAAGGGGCAAGGGTGACTCCAAACTTCCGAAGGTGGGCAGTGGTAGAGGGTCTCTGCAGGGAGCCAGGAGGCCCACGCTGCTGCGTGTGAGCCCGATGTGTGTGGAGAAAACCCAGGTGGAGTGTCCAGACTGCTGCAGCAGCACAGAGGCGAAGCCCAGTCAGGCTTCAGGGGTGATGGAGGCGGAGCTTGTGATGGGTGCAGCAGTCACATCACTCAGGCCTGTGGAAAGCTGTGTGAGTTACTTCAAGTCTGAACTGCCCACAGAGCTTTATACCTCTTTGCAGGGTGTAATAAATCGCGGTGAGTGATCCCAAGAACAGGACTTACCAGCTGCTTCATACGGCTAAGGGGACGTCCTTTAATTTCTAAAATTTCAACCAAAATCCAACCTTCTCAGCTTAGGGAACCGAATACAGTGCCCAGTATATGTTCTCCCTGAAGGGACAGGGACGAGCGTGAACAGTTGGCCGAGACAGAGTCAGCACGCTGGCTGGTGTTCTCGGGATCCCCCAGGACTGAGCTGGAGGGTGTCATGAGGCACTGCACGGGCCTCCCAAACCCCTGGCACCTGCAGAGGAGGCTGAGCAGCACCCACAGTTTCACGATGGGTCTCCTACAACTGGAAGATAAACCGTCAGATCTGTCCATTCTCCGGTGACGTTTCCTTGTACATTCTGTGGCTAAACTGCAGATGCTACATCTTCTTACTGGTTAAGAAAAAGGGAGTAAAATTTGAAGGCTAAAAATCTATCCATGGCAATGAGATTCAAGAGAGTACGTGTACTTGAAAGATCTAAATAATGACAAGCTGGCTAATTGTTTTTACCTTCAAAGGGCTGGTGGTAAACGCTGGTCCATGAGAGGGAGCTCAGATGATAGATTCACAAAATACTTTTGTAATCTTAGTTTAGAATCTCCTTTAGCCAATCATGAGCTCACCTAAAGCATACCCTTTCCCCCTTTATAATGAATATACTCTTTTCTGTAGAGCAGGAAGACACAGGAGAGGTCTAACGTTGGTGCCCACTGGGCAGGGACAGCCTACCACACGGCAGGAGAATGAGTACATACAAAGGGGTCCTCTGTGATGGTCTTCACCGTGGGTCTCCTGGCCACCTAGGGTCACAATGCGTTCACGTGTCACCTCCTGCACTGTCTTTTCACCATATCCGCATGAAAAATGTCTTCTCCAGGCTTGTTGATAGTGTCTTGTCATTCTAAGAGAATGTGCTGAGGCAGAACATTCCTTTTCCCACTCTTCTTCTGCTTCTTCCCATCAGAGAAATTAAATTCCATTGATGTAGACAAAGAAGAGGCCTGATGGCAAATTCTGTGTCCCTTGCTCAGGTGACAGCAGAGCCGGACTGCGGGTGGCGCGGCCCAGCAGGACAAGGCGGCAGGAGACGGAGCGGTGTGAGAACACTGTCCTTATCCTCGCCTACTCACCTTTCTGCCCATGGGTCTCTCATGTTGCTAGAGGACTGTCGCATTCTGAGGCCCCATTCTATGAGATAAGGGTTGGGGGGCTGATCTCCAAAGAGGATAGATGTTTCCAGTGTCCTTATCTAGGGAAGACCAAAGTCCTCTCTTAGGAAACAGAAGCATAGAAGTTGAGTGTGGACCTCAGAGAGGTAGGAAAGGGAGCCTCCCCCATGTCTTTTTGTTCCTTCCTCGGGATTCTGGCTGTGTACCCAGGGGTCTGGCACTGGCAGTGCCTGGTAAGTGGTAGAAGCTGGAAAGGTAGTTTGATGGTCACCATGAGGCTAGTGATGAGCGGGTTATATCTTTTCAACCAGATGGTCCAGCCACATCTGCCTATATTTCCTTTTACTTCTCCCCAGTGCCGAGGAAAACCTGACTTTGGTTAGAAGGAGAGGGGTGTGTGTAGCTGCTACTTTTCCACCGCCTCCTCTCTCACAGTTCAGCCTTCCAACATCCCAGGCCATCGGTGGCATCTGTCATTACGAGGAGATCCCAGGGACTACATCAGTTCTCAGAGAAAAAGGTTTCTGCCTGGAGACCCAGCTTCCTTTTCTTGTAATGAAAATTCTCAGTACTGACTGTGAACCATTCAGACTTCCACAGGGCAAGCCTTAGCAGCCAGCCAAAGCCCGACAGGCAGGAAAGCAGAGATCCTGGTGCTGGGGCAGAGGCAGGCACAGGGGAGTGGAGCCTCGAACCCGAAGAACTGGACACAGGGCTGTTCTGGATTCCAGTTCCCAGAAGACAGATGAGAGGGTGGAGAACCAGGCTCATCGGAGGTTGACTACTGGGCTACTCATGGATCAAGTTGAAAATTGTAAGTGGAGCTATGCTAAGTGGGAGACTATGCATTTAGCTCTCAACTTGACTCCCATTTGACTGACGAGGAAACTGAGGCACACGGAGGTCTCTTAATTTGTTGAAAGTCTCACCCCAGGAAGTGATCACCTGTGTCATCCAGGTAGTGAACAAGCACAGTGAATTCAGAGCCTGCCTGGGCATCAGGATGTGCATCTGAAGTCTCTTCCAGAGACCCTGTCAGTAAGTCTGCAGCCAGACTGAGGAACCCGTATGGAGAACGGAGTACCCTTATGTACCCCAGTCTGTGTGCCCTGTAAATGAGAGAACCGGAGAGCCAGTGAGGAGGTGTTGGGAGCTGTGTGGTTATTACGTCCCCAAGGAAGCCTGGCATAGAGCATTAGTGATAAAGAGGAAAGGGTGATGGCAAAGCACTGCGAGGAAGACTCGTGGGCCTGGTCCCTGACCGCGGGGCCGAGAGAGAGGCACGTGGCGCTTCTTGGCCTGGGCACCGGAGGGAATATCTGCATTTATGCCAGAAACTCTCACTTCTGAAGGTGAAGGCTGTGGCAGAGATGACGCACAGCACTTTAAGTTTGATGCAGAGGCAATTTTGAGGCCAAGGTGGGAGCGAAGCCCGGGGCAGGGGGTCTTTTAAAGACCCTGCTCCAGGGATATGAATTTTTGCGTGGCATCAGCAGCTCAAAGAACACAGTACTGGAAAATGGCCCCACTGAGGCAACAGTGGAGGAAAAGGCAGTGGCGAAGGGCTCCCCGGTCTAGGTTACTCCTCCTCAACACAACAAGCGCAAACCGGAATCCCCACTGTTTCCCCACCCTCAGCGGAGCCCCACGGTTAGTAAAGGAGCATCAGACCTGGAACGGGGTCACAGTGGCAAGTGAAATCTTCCCGAGCCCCATCAGTGATGTCCTGTCACGGCTGTGACGCACTCGGGGTCCTCTAAGCCAGGAGGTGGGTCTGGCTCTGCCTGTCGCTGACACCAGTGGCTGAGCAGAAGTGGCCCTGGAAGGTACGGGCGAGCAGTCCCTCTGCTCTGGAGTCTGGCACGGGGCCTTGCAAAGCACCAGCGGGGACAACCGGCGGCCCAGCCTGAGTCTCGGTCTCTCACTGTCCTCGTGGCCTGAAGCCAAAGCTTCTTTGCTCTGGACTTGGTCTCCTTCAGTCTGCACATCTCTGGTACCTGCTGGCACGGAGCCAGTGCGGGAGCTGGTTTCGCTGACTTGGAATAACCGTCCTGGAGCCCGGGGCCTCCCTGCTCGGGGCCCAGCTCTGCGCTCACCAGCAGGGAGGCTCTTCCAGCTGTGGTTGTGCACAGGCGACCTGGGTGGGTCCACGCGCCTTTGCTTTTGGCAAACTCTGTCATTAAGGACGAGAAAGAAAACTCAGCACTTATGTTGTATCTCATTTGCTGTAACAGACTTTAGGTCATTCGTAGAACTGTCAACAGGTCGATAAACTGGTACAGGGATCCCAGGGAAGGCAAGACTAGTTTTTCAGTTGATTTTCCCAAGAATTCAGGTTCCAAATTCGATGAGCAAGTTTTCATTGTCATGGCGGCTGTTTTTCTTTCCTTTTGTTATGAAATACATCAAAAGTGCAGTAAACTGTAGTGAGCATTGGAAATACCACCCTGGTCCCCAATAAAAAATCTCAATCAAAGCTTCACATTTTGATATATATGATTCAAATACTTAAGAATGAAAGTATTTGGGATACCCTCTGCATCCTTACACACTCCTATTTCCCTTCGTTCTTCTTCAAAATTCTAACCCACAATTCTGAATATGACATCTCTTCTGGGATATGTCCTTATTGCCGGCTGTGGTGGCACATACCTGAAACCCCATCTATTTGGGGGGCTGAGGCAGGAGCATTTCAAGTTTGAGGCCAGCCTGGGCAACAGAATAAGACTTTATCTCAATGGAGGAGAGGACTGGGGTTGTGAATCAGCATTCTCCAGTACTGAAAGAGCAAAAACCAAACACAACAACAACAGAAATACAAAAGAACACACTATTATCCTGTATTAATGTCCTGGCACAAGTGTTAATAAGGCCAGAAGAACAAATTGATGAATTTTCTTTATGTATGATCCGAGCTCAGGGTATTTAAAGTATACAATAGAGATTAGCAAGTATAGTAACTAGGCTATACTTCAGATCCCCCAACCAGGTTGATTTCAGTGTACATTTGAAGCCACACAACTCTAAGACAGAGTAGCAGAAACTTGTTCTTGAAAACACATAAATTTTTCCTTCCCAGGGCTGGGGATGGAACACAGGGTCTCAGACATGCTAGGCAAGTGCTCTACCACCAAGCCACACCCTGGTCCCAAAGATGGATTTCTTGGCAACTTGCTCTTAAGCACAGCAAGTGCCCTGATACTTTGATTTTTTGCTTGATGGAGCATTTGTTGAGTGCCTGCTGTTTTCTGCATGGACAGTGGTAACAAAAACAGGCCCCATCTTGTATTTTCTGCTATTTAGTACATAGAAAGAATAATGGTTATTTAAATTATCATACACAAAAAGGGATATATATTTATCCCTTTATAGATTGAGCTAAATTCTCAGAAACAGAGACAGTTTTCATATCCTAGTTGAGGGTTCATGTTCCTTTTAGACTTTAAATGAAACCCAGGGTAGCAGAGAAGAAATGGGAAACTAGACAATAGAGCATTTTAAAAGTTAGTGAAAGGCCGAATTGGGAGCGTGGCTTCCTCTTAAACATCAGCACAAATTAAGGTTCCTGGTTTTCTGTAGCCCCAGAATATAGCACAGGTCTTCACACGGTGGGGGAAGCGAACAGTATTCAGGCAGCTCACCCGAGACTTTGAAGAAACTCGCTGCTCTCCAAGCACAAACTCGTCCCTTGAGGACTCTGCCAGGTGACGTCACCCTCCAAACATTTCTGGAATGGGCTGGTGGGAAGCAGGAGAGTTAGCGACCTTAGGAATGTGGCTGCTGTCTAGGGCCAGGGTTAGAATAAGGCCCTCTTCTCAGACTTCCGGAAAGAGAGCTGAAACCAAACTGAAGGGAGGCGGGGAATCTTGCTGCCATCCATTGAGAGTAAAACAGAGATACTCATTAGTTTCAACCAATGCTACAAGAACTGAGTATCATGCTCAGTTTTTAATGTCAAATTAACTACTTAGATACTTTTCAGGTTCTTTTCTGGAGTTAAACCATAGATATAAGGAAATTCAGATAACTTAGAATTGGGCTAATCTAACACCAAGTTTGGGGATTTCATAGACTGATAAAAGTTTAATTTTTTGAAATGGAATACATGGCCTTACGTACTTATTGGGGTGTAGATGTGGTGTGAGTGTGCCACCCAAAGGTTCATATGCTAGAAGTTTGGTTCCCAGGATCAGAGCATTGAGAGGTAGTGGGACCTTAAGAGCTGGGGCATCATGGAAGATGGCTGAGTGTTTGGGAGTGGGGAGATACTCCCAGAAAGGATTAATGTAGTCCTTGTGGGACCCCAGTTGTTCCTCATAAAAATGAGATCAAAAGAGTAAGTTGGCGGGCCAGAGATTTAGCTCATTGGTTCCGGTGCTTGCGAGGCAAGCACCGGTCCTGAGTTTGATCTCAGTAACCACATACAGTGCTGGGCCTGGAGACTCACAGTGCCGGGCATGGTGGTTCACGCTTGTAATCCCAGCACTCGGGAGGCAGAGGCAGGAGGATTGCTGAGTTTGAGGCTTGTCTGGGCTACATAGTGAGTTCAAGGCCAGCCTGAACTACAAAGTGAGACCCTTTCTCAAAAAAAAAAATAAATAAAAAATAAAAAAATAAAAAAAGAGTAAGTTGGCTCCTAAGTTCTGCTGGATCCTGGGCTCACCCTGTAACTCTTCCACATGCACACCTGAATTGGGATACCTACCATCTACTAAGATCCTCACTCAAAGCCAAAGTCCCAGATCAATATTTATTCAAATGTTTTCTCTTGCCTCAGACTTTTTTTTTTTTTTTTGAGACAGGGTTTCACCTTTGTAGTTCAGGTTGGCCCTGAGCTCACTACGTAGCCCAGGCAAGCCTTGAACTCACAGCCATCCTCCTGCCTCTGCCTCCCTAGTGCTGGGATTACAGGAATAAGGCACCATGTCTGGCATTGTGGTACGTGATACTGACTGCTGCGATTATGGGCATAGCTCACACCTGGCATTGTGGTATGAGGTACCAGGGATCAAATTCAGGGCCTTGTGCTTGTGAGCAGATGCTGGAACCACTGAGCTAAACCCCTGGCCATTGCCTCAGAGAATTTTAACAGAAGCCCAATGGCCACCCTCAGGTCAGTCACAGGGACTTGTTGAAACTCTCCCTTTCCATTGCTGACTGTGTCAAACCCCAGCATTCCTCTGGGGCCTCCTGAGATATGATGGGGCCTGTGGTGTCCACAGACCAAACAGGGTGTGCTGAGTAGATACTTCCTGTGTCTTGTAAACCATGCTCGACAATTCTTGTAGAATTTCATTGCAACAATTAAAGTTGTTCTTTTTTCCCTTTCCTTATTTCAACTGCCTTCAGATTCCAAAGTCCTTATAAGTGCAGAATTTTAAACTGTTCAACTGTGTATTTCTCATGTTTCTAGATGGAACTTCTAGGCAGGAACAATGCAGCTTGTGCTTTTCTCAAGACAGACATATCTCAGAGGAAAAGAATTGAAAATGCTGACTAGTAAAACCGTAGAATACTATAAGCCAGACTTGGTGGGAGAAGACAGGTCAGAACTCAAAAACCCAGAGTGCTGATTAGAGAGCAGATAGTGAAGGTCCGGCTAAGGAAGTTTTAATTTGGAGCAAGGATTCCATTGGGAGTTAGACTAGACACATATGTGTTAAGCCATGGTAGAAAATTTGTCTTCATTTTTGCCTGAGTTCTGAGGCCTTGTGGGAAACTGTGACAAGAGGCAATGTTTATCTAGTGGAGTAGAGTTCAAAGCAGCCCAACGTTCAGGCTGTAGCATGCATACTGCTAGATCTATGGTGAAAGTCATTTCATAAAAATCCAATGTGAAATGTTTGCAGTTTCATCAGTAAGCAAGAGCTTGCGAAATTAAGAAAAAGGAGAATGTGGTTTCTAAAAAGATTAGCACTAAAAATAAACCAGTATTTTGAATCAAGAAATAGGAGAGATGGCCTAGAGACATCTCAGGAATTGGTAAGACTCCATCCTTTGAACACTCAAAGGTGCATAACTCTAAAGCTTTCATTAAAAAAAGAGCCTCTGGGTCTTCTAAGGGAGAATGGCTACCTAAAAAATTGGTTTCCTGGGATTCATTTCATTGTGCTCAGCTCTCCAAACACTAAAAGGCTAGTGCAATTATGCTCCAAGTGTTTAGACTGTTGCTTGAGTTAGCAGCAGACCTTGGCATCCTCCACGTGGTGCTGGTTTTAAAAGCATGTAGAATCAAGAGTTATGAGGTCATAGATGCTTCCACCTAGATTTCAAAGGAAGTCTTAGAAGGTGAGGCAGTTTGCCCTTGAGAAGGCAGTGTGTGAAACTGTGAGACTGAAGCCAAAACTCCAAGAAAGACTAGGAAGTTGGAGAAGCCAGCCAGGAATGTAGAACTGAAGAAAGTCTCAAGTAGTGCATGGAGACAACTCAAGAGGGATGGAAGGATGACTTCCACCAGAAAGTAAAGCTCTTTGGAATTCACATCTTACCACAGCTTGCCCCAGGACTATCTGATCATGGAACTGTAGCATTTGATGTTTGCCTTGTGGAGTTTTGATTTTGCTTGGCCTGATTCTTTTCCATGACCCATTTTCTTCCTTTTGGAATGAGAATATTTACCCTTTGCTATCATGAGTTGCAAGAACTTAATTTCTTAATTCCTTCATTTAAAAAAAATTTTTTTTAACAAAGGCTCACAGCTGAGAGTTTGCATTGAGCCCTAGACAATACTTCAGACTTGAACTTTTCGACAGTGGTAAAACTGTTAAGATTTTGGCAACTCTTAGAGACAGACTAAGTTTACTTTGATATGGACACAAACGTTTTGGAGGTAAGGATGTGATGCTTAAACCTAAAATTGATTCTAAAGGTCTCATGTATTTGGAAGGTGTCTGTATTGTGGGTTAGAGTTAGTGCTATACTCATTAGTGAATTGATTCACTGGTGAATTCAGTAGCTGTGCTGCTGGGAGTGGGGCCAGGTTAGAGGAAGGTCACTGGGGAAGTGGCCTGAAGAGTGCCTTCTTGTGCCCAACTCTTCCTCTCTCTGCTTCCCAGCTGTCATAATGAACACTTTTCCTTCATCATGCCTTTCTACCATGAGTTTCTGCTTTGGAGCCAGACAACTTTGATTGCAAATCATGAGCCAAAATGTATCTTTCCTCCTTTAAGTTGAGGGTGCAGGGAGCATAGTTAAAATACCTGGGTGTACTCACTCGTGGGATATGAGCTAGTGGGGTGGCTCCTGCATCCATGGAAGGAAGCCTGGGAAGGTAGCACAATGATCTGGAGGGTAGTGTCCCCTCCAGTGCGGGCAGTTATTACCCTCTGTGAAGCTCCTTAGTTATCCCTGAGTGTTGGTGATGTTCAGTGGTAAACACACACACTTTCTCAGTCAAGTGGTGGGGAGCAGGAGAGGAGAGTGTCCTTCCCATGAAGAAGAGTAAAGGCAGTGAGGGTCACCGACTGAGAACATGAGGCCCTTTGAGACCAATTTGTCACGAGATCAAACTGTCACAGCAACGTGAAGAACAAAAGCAACATGAGATATCTTGGAGGACCATGTAGAACACTCAAGACTTCTTCAGATTCCAGTATACAACCTTGGCATGAGGTTGTGACATCACAGTTTTGATCTTAAAACAGAGTTAGTATTCACTCTTTAGAAACAGGCTTATGAGTCTAGAGATACTCAATTACAAACTTTGATGATGTTATAATCATGAAAATTATTTTTCATGACCTAAAGCTGAAGCTTAAGAAAACATGACATGTATGGACCTCTGCTCATCTCCAGGGTCTGTGTGTTTCAGCAAGAGATGTACAATCTTTGGTTAACTACATAGTAAAAATAAAATTTTATCATGCTCAAGATATGAGAAATTTAGATTTTTGACGTATGCCGACATTTTCCATTTTCATGTTGCTTAAGTCATAGCAGATTATCCTAGTGGTCCTATTCAATGCAACACCTGAATTAGTTACTTTCTCCTCACTAGGACAAAACACTTAACAACTTAATGGCCAAAGAGCTTAGTTAGGCTCACAGCAGAGGAGTAGTTGTGGCTGACTGGCTGCAAGTTAGAGGTGCCATTGTGGAAAGGTATGGCGGAGGAAGGCTGCTCAACTCACAGTGGCAAGGAAGCAGAGAGAGAAGGGAGGAGTTGCAGCTGAGAATAAACCCAGGTCGTGCCCCAGTGACCCACCTCCTCTAACCAGGCCCCGCTTCCCAACAGCACATTCAGCTATTAACTCATAGATTAATCCACTGAGGAGTAATGATCCAATCTCCTTCCAAAAACCCATTTCTGAACACATGAAGCTTTTGGGGACACTTTAGATCTAAACTATAACAATGATTAAGCAACCTTAAGCAATAGGAGTCGTTTGGAAGGAGACCCAGATTTAAACATGTAGTGAATATTAAAATCATATAGCGGAAACTAAAATGGTAAAAACTGGCTTGTAGTAATATGGAAATGGATGGGGTGGTGGTAATGTCTTCATAGAGAATTTCTGGTTTCAAGACTCTTCATTGTGCAGTTACAGAGAGATTTCCAAGCATGAGCTACCAAAAGCAACACCCAATAAATGATTTTCTTTCCATTATCCACCATGTTCACTGTTGTTGTCTCTTTTTTCTTCTTATACTGTTCTTGTGAGACAGGTTGATGTAAATTATTATCCCTCCATTTTGAGTGAAGGCATGGAACTCAGAGAGATTAAATTATATGCCCAAGCCTCTAAAATTCACAAGGGCAAAGCAAGCGAGAACCTGAGCTTCCTGCTTTCCTCCCAGAACGCGTGTCTCCTGTTGCTATCTGTGGGTGCCAAACCTCTCTAAGTCTTTAGATCTTTGCCAACCTCATAAACAACCACACGGTCATTGTAAAGCCAGCTGGCTCACAAATGGGCCTGTTTCCATCTCAAATTTATTCATCTTCAGAGCACTATCCACCCACTGCAGCCCAGGCTGATCCCCACCTTTGATAACTTCTACCACTCTGGGGACCAGCACCACACCGTGGAGCACGTGATCATTTGCTCCCTGGGACAACGTGCTCTTTGCTTGTCAATGACAGGGTGAGTTTTCTCCCTGTAAGCTGCACCCCTTACATCTCTGGTGACCCTCACGATCTCTAAATTCAAGGAGTTGGGGCCAGGTGCCTCATCTAACTTATGGAGTGATGTATTGGTCATGGCACCAATGGGCACAAGGGCTGCGCAAGATGATCTCGCAGGGCTCCACTGCTCATTCCATTACATCTCTGTCCGTTTCATTTTCTACACAATGTGCTTTTCACTTGTTTGCATGTTTTCAATGTTTCTTCCACTAGAGCATGACTCAGGGAGGAGAAGATCCTTCTTGCTTTTCTAGAGCCTAGAATGTAGAGTACTGAGTAAATATGTGTCTAACCAGTGCTGTACTTGGTATGGTCCCCAACACATTTGCATGGGCATCTCTTAAAAAGCCTGAGGAGATATGGTTGCAGCCATCTGTAATTCCAGCACTGGTGTGAGACCTTGGGTCTAAATAAAAAAGAAAAACAGCAGAGCATGTGGCTCAGTGGTAGAGTGCCTCTGGATTTGAGTCTGAGAATTATCAAGAAAAAATTCTTAAGAAATGGAAGTCTTGGGGCTCATCTTAAAACCTTACATTAGAATTTCTGGAGGCAGAGCTGGGATATGATCATGGTAATTCTGATACACACTGAAGTTGAGAAGCAACACTCATGTTACAGAGGAAAAGACTGAGTGTTGGAGGTAGAAAAGGACTTGGTCAGTGTTGCCCTGTGGGTTAGTAGAATCTAGATTTCAAGTTCTCAGTTCAGACATCTATTGTACCAGGCTGCCTATTCTACACATTTTGAGGTTTCAATCTTTAGTGTTAGGTAGTCATGTGATTTTCAAAATGACCCAGTGCTACAGGTCTCATTTTAATTTTCATTTTAAAGATTGGAATCAGAATACCAAATGGCAACATGATGACGATCTCCCAGCCTCCTGGCTCTCAAAGTTACACATCCTTTGCTCTTGGCAGAGCACTGTCCTTCCTTTCAGTGATGTAATTTTTAAAAAGACTAAAGTCAATTAAAATAGTTTAGGTGGGTAAGCTGTATATAATATCCAAATTCTGTAATAAGAAAAGGATAGATATGTTCATTTGTGTGCATCATAAAGTGAAAGCCCAACATAGATTGAAAATATGGGGTGGAGATTTAGCTCAGTGGCTTTGTGCCTGCCTTGCAAGTGCAGATCTTGAGTTCAATCCCCAGTACTAGGGAAAAACTGATAAATTGAAAGTAGTATAAATTGAAATGCATTTAATACACCTAACCTAAAGACCATAGCTTACCTCACCTACCTTAAATATGTTTAGAGTTTTAATAACCAGCATACTACTTGGTAAAATCATGTCTCATAAGGCCCATTTTATAATCAAGTATTGGCTATTTCGGGCAGTTTATTGAATACTGTGGCAAAAGAGAAAAACAATGGTTGTAGGCTCTGCCTGTGCCTTATGATATTGCCCAGCAATCATTAATTCAAGCCACAATAAATTGGGAACTGCCTATATGTAACTGAAAAGATTTAGACTCTTGTCAATCAGTTGTCTTGGGGCAATCTTCCCCTTCGTTTGGAAAAAGGAGCAGTGTACGAGGAATCAGCCTTCGTCTTTCTTGGGGCAGTGTACCACTTGAGCTCAGAGCATGCTCAGGGTGGAGGCTTAGCTCCCCGGAAAGCTGTGGGGTGTTCTGGGACCTGTTAGGGGTGGAATCATCAAACTTTCCTCCTTGCTGTCCTCTCTCCACACAGAAGTCATTGCTTCTGTCTGTGTGAGTGAAGGCTTCCTTTAATTACAAGAGACAGGATCTCAAAATCCAAAAGCCTAAGTGAAACAAAGGAAGTGCTCGTTTTACAGAAAGGATGTCCTCCGGCCTATCTCTCAGTCCCACACACATGTTGCTCCTCTGTGGGTTTCAGCATCTGTGGAAAGTAGAAAGCTCTTTCTGAATGTATTTAAGAGGATGCCAAAGTACACGCAGCAGGCCTGGTTTGCAGGCTGCCCTCACCCTCTCGGAGCTCCGTCCTAGGAGGCACAGCTCACTCATTCTCTGGTACGAGGATCATAGGAAGAAAGCCTTTTCCATGTGCCCAACGGGTTTGTTGACACAAACCCCATTTCTCTGAAAAAAAAAAAAAAAAAAAAAAAAAAAAAAAAAAAAAAAAAAAAAAAAAAAAAAAAAAAAAAAAAAAAAAAAAAGAACCAGAAGAAAGAATTCTATTGGTTTGTTGGATTCTTACCCACATTGCCAACCAGTGGCTCCTCAGCCTCCACAGGAAGGATGGGGTGCACCCCGTGGCTTGGTGCCAACGTAGAGAGGAGATGGTTTTTCCACGCGCCTCCTTCAGCATCCAGAAAGTGGCCTCTTCTCCAGAGGGGCCACCAACCTTGAATTATTTGTGAGCTCAGTCATGCCCTCCTCAAACTTGTGTGTTCAAGTCCTACCCCATTGTACTTTAGGATATGAATGCGTTTGGAGTTAGGACCTTTAAAGGGGTGATAAAGGTGATTATGAAGCCATTACATTGAGCTTTAACCCATGTGACTGGTGTCCTTCTAAGAAGAGGAAATTTGCAAGTGCAGAGACACCAGACATGTGTGAACACACAGAAAAGACCTGTAAATATTCAGGCAAGGGCAGCAGTCTCAGAAGAAGCCAAACGGACTGACACTTTGATTTTGGATCTGTGAGAAAATTGATTTAATTGTTTAAACCCCGAAAGTCCAATCCCTTGTCCTGCCTGTGATGGCGCCACCATTCTCTCTGAAGAAAGAGAAGACAGCAGTTCTGGGAGCTTCCTTCACCTCCTGTTTCTCACAGACGCCTGTGTAATCACCAACCTTAGTGCTTCAGGAAGTGACTACTGGTCTTTGTTAAAATATCGCCCCCAAAGTCACACCAATGTAGAGATGCAGCTTCTGGTAGATGAGTGGATCATGGATGTGCTAGATTCATCAGTGGATTAACTCATTAATGAGTCCAGTAGCTAAATGTGCTCTTAGGAGATGGGGCCTGATTAGAATCTGGATGTGTTCTTGCCCCTGAATCAATCTCTCTCTCTCTCCTCTCTCTCTCCTCTCTCTCTCTCTCTCTCTCTCTCTCTCTCTCTCTCTCTCTCCCTCCCTTTCTCTCTCTGCCCATTAAGGAAATACCAATAAGTGACATTAAAAAAAGGAAGAAAATTAATGGAACCAGAATTGGTTCTTTGAGATGATTAATAAAATTTATAAATCTTTAGATAGATAGATCAAGATTAAAAAAATGGTCAGTATTGGTAAGGAGTGAACTGACATCACTACAAATTCTGGAGATATTTCAAAAGTGATTCTTAACTGAAGTGCTTTCTTTAGAGAATTTTGGCAGTGCCTGGAAACTAGGGACCTGGAATTATTACTATGGCATTCTTGTAGTGGAGGAAGCTCAGAAATGTGGCTACATACCCCACAATGCATAGGACACATCCCTTCAACAAAGACTTATTCAGCCTAAAATGTTAATATTTTCCTGTTATAAATCTGCATTAAGAAGATAGCCGGG